>APFE031612094.1:0-11734 GCA_000404065.3 Pinus taeda
ATCTACTGGCTATCAAATGGCTAACCAAAATGAGGCCCTAAGCCCTCTTATTTATACAAATTGAGGACCCCAACAGTCCTCCTAAACTTTAGGGACTCGGCTGCCCAAAACTTGTAGTTAACAACAATCCTACTTTACTTGCTTGGCTGCCCTTGTGCAAATTTATTTGGTGGCCCTTGAACTCCGAGTTGATGGTGGAGAATTCAAGGTAAGGGCCCTTAAATGAAGGGGACACCTTCCTAAAAATCCTCTCACTTGTTCTCCCACGAATTTAGCTGCCAAGTGCTCATTAAAACCTTTAATTTTTTCTCCAAATTGACCAAAATGGCTACACAAAGCACACATTAGACTTGTTGGCATAATGACTAACCCAATTCACTCTATTAGCATAAATATAATAAAAAAAATGCAATAAACTAATGAGAATTGTGGATTAAGTCGAATTAGGAGGTTGAATGAGCCCAAATATCTATCCATTTTTGGGGCTCATCACTGCCAACACCCTTGACTTGGACTTATAGACGCAAAGAGAATATTTCCTTCATAAACCCATAACATTCAAGATCAAAACAAAAACTGACTTGTATCCTTAGAGCCTTGCTCTATTTATACATTCCCATGGTCCACGGACCATGGGCAGCTCGACTCACTTTTTATTTCCTACATTATTTTAGAGCGGACAACCCTTTGACTTTACTCCTTACAATTCATGCTCTGCGCACCTCACGGAGCCTTTACCATAATATTACCCAAAATTGTGGGCTTTGAGCCCCAAAACCATTACAAGGGGCCTCTGCTACACAACAATTGTTGCTAACTCAAGATCATGTGTCGAGTAATTCTATTAGTGCTCATTAGGTTTCCATGACTCATAGCCTACTACCTGTCCCTTTTTCATAAGAGCTCCACCATGTCCTCTTTTGTAATCATTTGTAGATACCACAAACGTTTTATATGTATCTGTAATATTTAACACTCGAGCCTTCATCAACAACTTCTTCACTATTTGAAACTATCTGCACATTGCTCTATCCAATCAAATTTCTTACCTTGCCTCTGCAGTGATGTAATAGGATATGCAATGCAATATAACTTCATTATGAACCTCCTATAATAACCCGCTAACCCCAATACCTCATCCACATTTCTAGGAGCTTCCCACTCCATGATAGCTCTTATTTTCTAAGGATCCATTGCTATGTCTCCCTTGGAAACAACATGTCCGAAGTAATGTACCTTTGTTTCAAAGAAACTGCATTTTCTTAACTTGGCATAAAACTAATACTCTCTCAATAATCTGAACATTTATACTAAGTTCTTAACATGTTCTTCCTTATTCTTAGAGTATTACAATATGTCATCAATGAATATAACAACAAACTTGTCCAACAAAGAATGAAACACACTATTCATCAATCAAATTAACATAGATGGAGAATTAGTCAAATCTAATGGAACTACAAAAAAATCATAATGCTCATACCTATTTTGGAAATTTGTCTTGTAAATTTCCTCTTCCTTAATGTGTACCTCATGATATCTGGATCTCATATCGATATTTGAGAACACTATTGTTTGCTTCAATGGATCAAAAAATCATCAATCCTCAAAAATAGATTCGTGTTCTTGATGGTCACCTCGTTCAACTTCATGTCATAAATGCATAGCCTAAAGTACCATCCTTCTTCTTCAAAACTAATATTGGTGCACCCTAAGGGGATACACTTGGCCTAATGTATCCCTTGTCAAGAATTTCCTTTAATTGCAACTTCAAATCTACTAATACTAGAGTGCTCATCCTGTATGGTGCCTTTGATGCTGGTGCTACCCTGGGTATGAACTCAATGGAAAATTCCACTTATCTATGTGGAGGAAACTATGAAATCATTGCAAGAAATACATCCTAAAATTGTTGCAAGATCGAGTACTTGTTGGATACCTCCACTTCCTCAACATCCTTATTTTTATTTCTAGAAATATGCACTACAAATAACACACACACTTTTCTGTAACTACGCTTTACCTGCATCGTTGTCACCATTCTAACTGATGTATCTATCTTCTTACTCTGTAATATGATTTATTCTCCATTGTCATCCAAACACTCAATTGCCTTGTCGTAACAATCACTTTCCTCCTATGAAAATAGAACCAGATAATATCTAAAATCATACTATATGATCCCAACAACAATACATTTGAATGTTCTAAGCTAGGCATAACATTCAGCTAGAATGAACAAGCTATTACCGAGTGATACACACTCTTATTTGCACCTGTAGGAAACTTCACTAACCATGATTCTACATGCCCTTATTTATTCAAAGTACACTTATCCACCAAGTCTGACTAACATAACTATAATTAGATCTAGGTTTAATCAAAACGGAAGCAACTTGATCATAAATATTACCTTCCATCTTGATAAAATTTAATTGGTGATCTTCCTACTTATTATCCAACACTACATAAATCTGTGGAATGCTCTATCCAACATCCCAAACTGTCGATGCTTCCTGTGCACTGTAAATATAAGGCCAACACTCTAACAGTATTGTACCATCACTCTTCTTCTATCGCCCTCCAGTATCTGACCCATGTACCTGTCTAACCATGTTGAACTCCTTATTCGGTGCAACATTTTCTTTCTCATCTTCATCTTGTGGCCTTGTTTTCTTCATCATCCATTTAACGTCACATTTTTCTTTTCCTTTCCATCTTTGCTGAGATTATGTCCTACTCTTTTATTGTTGATAACAATGTTTGAAGTTACCAATGACTTATTCAAGTGACCGAGGCTCATCTTAGATAATCGAATCTCTAAATGCTAATGGAAATCCACTAAAAAATATCTGAAATTTTTCCTTCTCATCCTTAAGATACGTTAAATTCCTTAATAACTCCAAGAACTTACTCGTGTATTCCTCATCTGTCATCAATCCCATATTTATCTCATAGAATTCCTTAGTTGTTATTGTAGTACCTATATAAAAATTACTTCTACCTTAAAAGTCTCTTGAATTAATGCCAACTCAACTCCTTTGTCCTGATATCTCTATCCTCATTCACATCTTCCCACAAGATATCTACTTTTCCTTTGAGGCTAAAGATATCTATTCTAGCCTTCATGTTCTCTGTGTACTCATGCAACTCAAAGAACTTATTCATCCCGAGTAACCATGGTTTTAAATCTTCTGGATTCCTCAAATCTGCATCAAAGGTAGGTGGCTTTTCTTTCTTAAACTCATCAAGAAAATATCCCCTATCACTCCTTCTATAAGGATGATAACAATGACGATCATAGTGCTTGTCAGAACTAGAACAAGAATATAACTTGTGTCCATCACCTCTTCTATCTGGAGTATATAAGGACATGCCATATCTGATCTTATCATCTCTATCTGACCTATGTCCACTATGAGATATACTTCCATATGCCCCATTATTCCTATCTTCCTACTCACATCTAATCCGGAGTGGCCCCTACCTTTGCAATTCTAACAATATATCGAGGATTACTGTATTGCGTTATTTTCGTTTCTTCTATGCCTACCCGATTCTAGCATTATCGACTTTGCAACTTCTTATTTATGCCTTCAATCTCCTCAATGTGTATACTATGTAAAACGAGTTCCCAACACCACGCTTCTCATCTAATCCGTAGGGAAAGTCTCATGAACTATAGTCTATGATATTCCTAGTCATCTTTTATATTCTTCGTGTAACTATACAATGTTAGCTAAACTAGAACATAATATAATCAACATACCTTAGTATAGTTCTGGTGAGGATAACTTGTCTGCAAGGGAAAGCATATTAGCACAATACATGCATAAGCATAATCATAATAATACATAAACATCATTTCCACAATTACCAATGCATGACCATATCGACCACATACCATGACCTCATGTACAACAACTATCATGATGTCAATGTGTGCATAATCAACATATGTATGACACACATTCATACACATTGCATACAAACATGACATGCATAACCAATTCATAAGTGACATATACTCATGATAAACTCATCCAACATCAAGACCATCAACTTTGACATGGTGACACAATTACAACCATGACCAATGCCATGAATACACAACATTGACATAGATCACAAGCATAGAGAAAAAATATATGCAACCAACATGAATACATGACCAACACACTACCCATCTAGTCCAAGGGATCAACCATGCTCTAATACCACTTTGTAACACCCTCCTCCAACATTCACCCAATCTAACGTGCACTAGGGTAAATATGTGACGATATTCTACTATGATGTGATTAAAATCCCCAAGTATAGTTAAGGAAGTGGAACCGACAAATAAAATGAAACTGACCTTTCACACATGCTATATAATCTTCAAGAGCCACCCAAGCCTTCCAGGTGACCATCCCTTGAGACAAGTGGACATTTCACTACCCTAGAACCTCAGTCACTTCCATGACAACTCATGCATGCGACTGGGACTCTCCATTCACTCCCATAGCAAGGCATCCATGAGATTGGGGAAATTTTCAACTACTTCTGAGCCAGTGACCCCTACTTCTCTACCAATTTTTCAAGGCCAAGACTCAGGCCACTTCCTATGACTTCATGAAAACTTCAAAAATGATGAAGAACATTGAGACAACATTACTAATGCAAATATTTGATCAATGACTTGACTGGATCCCTACTATCCGTGACAGACATTTCCTCAAACATGTCACAAAAATGCATTCTATAGGTCATAACAACATATCTGAGTATGGGGGTCACATACTTATCTATGATTCTTAAAGAAGCATTGTTGCCTTATCAAAATAGTTTCATTATAATCTATTAGGTCATATATTCATTGTACATTCATTTCAAAATTAAAACATGATGAGAGCCATACACCAAGTATGTCATAAAACATACTCATAACCATCATATAACCAATAGAAATAACATGCATATAACAACCATAAAAACCACATATAATATAGTACATTTAGCCAATCACCCCCATGCCATATTCCAAGTAGGAATGTGGGAATCAAAACCAAACCAAGTCAGGTTTCCTCAGGATTTGTCACAATCCCCATCAAATCACTAGGCCCTAAACAAGCATGGATTCCACGCAATTTCTCCACCTACACCATGAGGAATTCTCTTGTCCCATAGTATTTAGGCTTTATTGTATATCCCACCATACAATAGTCGAGGATTCATAGGACTAATCATGAATCCATCCTCTAGGCTTTACCTTATATCCCGTTATTCACTAGTCAAGGATTGATAGGCCTCATCAAGAGAACAAACATCTATTCTTTACTATATATCCCATCATACAATGCTCGATGATTCTTAGGCCCACCAAGGCACACAAAAATTTTCCTTCCACAATCATAGTTTGGCTAAGGGATTCATAGGCATTGTGTTCTTTCTTTCAGAGACCACCTCACTCAGATTTGAGATGATATGTTAATCTAGATCAACCAAATACAAGACAACCCATCACATCATGTTTATCCGTAAATCGAAAGGTAGGGTTGATGAACACTGTCAAACCTCAAAAAACCCATGCCAATGATAGAAAGAGAACAAAATACACAGATGCATGTACCATGCATGCCTAAAACTAGCAAGGAAATCACACATCAAAATCGATACCTAAAAATAATCTCAATGTAGCTAATAGATGTTGCACTTCCTTGCTCGATCTTTTACTTCTTGGACCTTCCTTTGCTTTCTCGGTCCAATGGTGGATTGCTACAAGAATATTCTAAGTTTGCAAGAGTGCGGGAGAGAGAAGATAGAGAGAGCTCCAGAACTAAACTAACAAAAGGTACCAACTCATCCTTAGAATACATTCTATTAATGAGGCCTCTATTTTTTTCAATTTTCCATTATTTTCCTTAATTTTCTCCTAAATTCCATTGTTTTCATAAATAAAATGCCAATTAATGCCTCATGCCCTTCCAACCTTTGCCATTTCCTTTGCCAATTTTCTTAGCCATAATAAACCAAATGAATACCTGCACTTGTATGTTTTTCCCAACATTCAGGTTGGATTATGTGTCCCATGACCTTTGTTATTATATTTTCCTTTATTAGCTTTATCACATGGAATTTTTTACTAAGGTTGTTACAATCGACTCAGATCGGCCTTTGTCATTAACCTCTCAAGATCATGTTGGTGATAAAACTTCATATAGTGATATTAAGGTCCATGGGAAAAATGGTAAAGTCAAGTTTCCCTATAGGTTATGTGAAGATAATCATCCTATTTAGCATCTTCCTTCTCTGGATGAATCCTCAAAAGTTTTGGAAAACCTTATAGCTTCTCAACCTTGACTTCTGGCTAGTTATCCAAATCTTTCCCCTAATCCTCCACTAGATGATGAAGTGATTGATCATAATCCAAATACAATCAATCTCATGAGTCTGTTACCGACCAACCATTGGTTGAGGTAATGGTTGACTCAATAACAACTTTAGTTGATCGTACCTTTCCCGTAGAGAGTAAAGTGAATACCTATCACATTCTTCCATTTCTTCATATTCTAATGAGATGGGGGGGAACCCTCCCATTTCAATGTAAGAGAGAGACAATCCTCATGTTCCCACAACACAAGGATGAAATTATCCCATTACCGTAACATAGCAGAAAAATTATCCTGCTCCCATAACACAAGGGGGAAGTTCTCCCATCCCATGACACCCCCTGCTAGTAGTATGGTTAGTTCCTTTGTTTGGAGTCGATTGGAGAGATATCATCTTCCTCCTTATGTGACCTTCTAGATTATAGTATAGAATTATAATATGTCTATACCTCAGAGAGTGATAAACGAATGGGTGTTTATTAATATTTTGTCCTCAACTACTTGGCAAACTTTGAGTTCTCGCATCTTGTGCCCATTACCCAAAATCTTTTGAATTTTAACAGAGGAACCAATCAACTATTTGGGATCCTTCTTCATTTTCCTATTACTTTGGGATAAAATATTGTCTATATTAATGGGAAGGTAGTCCAAGTATCTTTGGATTTTATTTTACTCCTTGGGTGTGACTATTTTTATGGCATGGGAGCTCTTCTCTCTTCACTCTTTCATGTGAGGCATTTCCCACATGAACGAAGGATCATCATCATTGACTAACTTTTGTTTCTTAGTACTAATTTGAATCCTAATAAAATAGCATTCCTAAATGTTCCTTATATGTAAGTGGTATCTTCCCCACTACAGATTAATTTTGTGGCAACTTGTTCCATACTAGCATCTAATGATGATCTAGTAAGTTATGTATTACATTATTTATTGAGAGAATTGGAGCCTCATATTTCCATTGGATCCTTTGATACCTTCTAGATCATTGTCCTCTCATATGATTAGAACCTCTTGGAAACTATGGGATTTTGAGGGTGATGAATAGGTCCCTCAAACAAAGTTTTTTTTCTTGTGTCAAGCTCATTCAAAAATGAGACAACTTCTTGGGGAAAAGTTCCATTTCTTGTGTCAAGCTCGTTAAAAAATGAAATAAGTTTTCATGAACATATTTCTTTTCCTATTTCAATCTCGTTAAAAAATGAAAAAAATCCCCTTCTAAGCCAAGAACTTGATTAGATATTGTAAATTCTCAGTTGAGTCTCTCACCTGATCTCATAAATGAACCTTCATTCCATCCACCTATTAGTAAACAATAGTCTGCTTAGGTGAATTAAAGGAAGCTTGAGGGGAATGTGCCTACAATTTGTTCATTATATTGGGGGCGTGCGAACTTATTTCAAGCATAGTTTTTCTCTATTTCAAACTTCTGTAAAAAATGAAACCACTCTCAAACATAATTTTTATCATGTTTCAAGCTTGTCAAAAAATGAAACCAATTTCAAGCATAGTTCCCCATGTTTCAATCTTTTGTAAAAAATGAAACCATTCTCATCCTATTCCTATGATTTCCATTCTTATCTCCCTATTTCTATCATACGAGCCTTAGTTTTCTCTTTCAATTGTCACAATCTCCTTGTCCAGCATACACATTCACTTGTTTTTCTTACCCTTTCCTAAGGAACCGCTATGACGAGTGGTCTTATTACCCAACCACTTGACCTCTACATGTTTTAAAAAGTTCCATCATAATGAGAACCAATATTTATCCTTTTATACCACTCATTACAAAACATAATCCCTATAATCCCTAAACGTGAAAATATTGATGGAACTTTTTCATAATCCCTAAACGTGAAAATATTGATGGAACTTTTTCATAATCCCTAAACGTGAAAATATTGTCGAGCACTTGTATTTCAAATTCATTAAAGTAAATGAAAATACATCTACTCATTATAAGTTTAACCCTTTTCTGGATTAACATAGACTATTTACCAAAAAGTAATACCTTAGTCGAACATGGCTAATAGGTCCTCCTGAGTATTGTTTTCTACCTCTTTGGACTGAAGAGACTATTGAGAAAAAGGACCCTTTGGAGTTTTCTTTTTCAAACTCTCTAAACATGAGAAGGAGTAGAGTTAGAACTTCGTTGGACTTGTAAAAAAATTAAACATCAATGTACGTGTGAAACATGATGAGGCCTAACCACTCCTTCTCAAGGTTCATTATACATACTTAGAAGGATTCATCTAAAGGATGAACTTACAAATGATGCATATGTTATCCTCCTCAAGCTTGTTAAAAATAAAGAGGTACCGAACAAAAATGGCAAGGAAATTGGAAAATGGATTACTCTACTTGTTAATGGTAGTGAGCTGATCTTGAACATGAAACTCCTCCACTTCATCTTTGTGGCCGTTAAGTTGCAAAATATGCTTGTCTTTTGGTGCATCATACCTTTTCAAAGCCTTTGTTATTTGTTTTGGGTCAACGATGCCAATTTCATTCATTTTCACTGATGTGTTTAGGAGAAGTCATTCACTTGATATCTACTATGATACGTTTAATCCTACATTCATGTTTTTCCCTCCTAAAACAATTCCATATTAAAATCATTTTGTCTCAAATCATGATACTAGTTTCATGTCGTTTATGGGCGATGCATCAAGGCCCTCATGTGATGGTTCTCTTCTTGTTGACATCAGCTCATTATCCAGGAGGTTGACTTGCAGACTCTACCTTCAATACCTTAGAACTTGTATACATCAATGGAAATTTTCCTCACTCCCGGTGAAAGGTTTTTGTCACTCGCCTTCAACCAAAAAAATTTGTGTGGTGCTCGACTTCAAGTCATTCATTCACACCATGAAGATTGCATTATTCTACCTTAAGAGCCATTAACATCAACAATGGTTTCTCTCACATTTGTTAACAACTTACATCATTGGCCAGTAATCATATGTTGTCTACCATGTCTGACTCTAACTTCCTTATTCACATGGTTAGACTGGCACGTTAGACGATTCAATGAATGAGATAGAAGACCCCAGATCTAGGTCCATCCATCTGGGATGTGATTTGAGGATTAATACACGATCATAACATATGATGGTGATTATCATATGAATAGTCC
This sequence comes from Pinus taeda, assembly GCA_000404065.3. Lineage (NCBI taxonomy): Eukaryota > Viridiplantae > Streptophyta > Pinopsida > Pinales > Pinaceae > Pinus > Pinus taeda. The sequence continues at coordinate 9,508 of APFE031612094.1, forward strand.
TTCAATCATTGATCCACCCTTTTTCATTAGTGCCATCATTATACATGTAATGTTAGCTTATGCGTTGACTATGTGTATGCTTCCCTCAACAAATATACCATGATGAAAATATATTGTAGTAGATGATGATTTGACGAGTTTCTCTTGATTCAAAATTGTCAAAAGGTAAAGCACTTCAATCATCATTCGTCATTTCTAACTTTGTTCTTTAGGGTCAATCTGTTATAGGCCATTTTTTTGCATCTAAATAGGCCTACCAACTACATCAATCAACATCCATGAACACCTTGTCATCATACCTACACAAAGCTCTAAGCATGACTCTCCAAAATACCTATGTTTCTGAGTTTGACTTCCTCATTATAATTCTTTTAAGTCCCAATGGTCCCTAGCCATTTAGGGACATATGTTCAGCAGCAAGTTTCTCCCTTCTCCACCTTCTTTGATCAACAACAAGTTGTCCCTTGTTTGGGTTGTCTTGATTCTATAAGATCAAGAAAAATAAAACGAATCCCGAAGCTTCCTCTTCTAGAAGTTCTATGATTTGTTACAACCTTTTACCTTGGATAAGAACTTTGAATTCTATATGATCCTGGATATTTAACCTCTTATCTCTTGAGCTCATCCTCCCCTTCTAAGTGGATCTGAAGCCTAGATTCATAAATGGAAATAATTCCTAAACTACCACACTCTCCTATAAATATATAGCCATCTACAAGATTAGGGCTGGAATTTAGAGACTAATAATACCGTCGTGTTGTTTCTTTGATGATAAGATATTTATCATTTCCATGTATTAGGATGACCTTGAGGTGTGCATTGTGACAAGAAAGGATAAGTCAGCTTGGGGAGATCTCTACAAGATCAATTTCCACTTTTGGTTGTAAAATCTCTCCCTTCCATATCAATACAAAGAGTATAACGTTTTCCTATATTTGTTATGTTATGTTTACATTCATATATTTCAATGCTATGTTGATCCATTGAATAGAGTGATTGGACAATGCTACAAGGTCATAGATATTTGGCTTGTGTTGAGTGTTTGTGGAGGTTCTAATTATAGGTACCAGAGCTACGACTCGAGCTTATAGGCCCAAAGGAGAATGAAGCTTGTGATGGATCCCAAGTAAGCATATTTCCATTCTCCAATTTCTCTAACAGTAACATTATATTATTTGCTTTCTATTGTTCTATACTAGGCCACTAGGTCTAGGGAAGATAATTTTGTCTATAGCCATAGGTTTCATATAACAATATCCATTCTCAGTGTTTCTCCATTGATTTTATTAGAATGAAATCACCACATATTAACCATAAATCATACTAGAATGGGTCCAAAACCTTTTAGATTCTGAAGAAATTTATTTTTTTCCTAGTCAAGTGAGGACCATAGACATTGGTTATATATCCAATTTCATCTAAGCCAATTAACTAGAAGGAGGCCAAGATAATATGAGCAGTAGGTGTATAATTATTACTTTCGAGGGTTCCAAATCATAACAAAACTCCATGTGTGACTACTGGCATACATTGCTAGTGATTGAAAACCTTTCGAACTCTAGAATGCAATTCCACATATCTTTTCACTAAAACACGTGGGAAGTATCACCATAGGAATTTATAAATAGATATGTTCCTTTAGAAGAATTTATTCCATGATATAGTTGGGGACTTTAATGTTCAAATATATTATATTCATGGAATTTTGTTTTGGGTATAGGGAAATTTCTCTGTCATCAACATGGACTATCCTTAATTAGCTAACATTTCTCCAACTTGTCTGATCAAGTCCTTGTTGTGGCTATGCTATCCTTTTTTTACCATCTGTACTAGCTTACAAGGATATTTAAACGTGTGATGGTAAATGCTTAGATAATGAATGAAAGAGTTGGATTCATGTTGAGTATTACCTTTTCATTTGCTTTCCTTGATATTATCTTTGTGAAGCATATGAATATGATGATATAGAATAGTTTACCTATACTTCCCAATTCCAATATTCTACTAGTTCTAATAGGATTTATTCACATAGATCCATGTTTTTTGTAGTGGCATGTGTATTATCTTCTTCAATTATTATTTTAGCCATCTTTGGAAAGGGTTCTACTAATTTTCTTGTTGAGTCTTCAACTTGTCCTTTTCTGAAATTAATAAGGAAATGGATTACTTCCTTCCCCATTTTGGAGGATTTATGATCATCATGTTTTGTTGAGATATCCTCTTGGGA
>APFE031612096.1:8325-41468 GCA_000404065.3 Pinus taeda
CTGGAGGCCGCTCCATTGATCAAGACAACTATGGATGATGAAGAAACACAGCTCATAACCCATCTCACAAAATCATACTTGAATCCCAGATGAGTTAACAAAAGCCTAAGGTACATCCAGCTGATTTCGTCATAAGCATTTGATAAATCAATTTTCACAATGACTCCCTTTTTTTTTTCCAATTTTTAGACTATGAAGAGTTTCTTGAGCAACTCCTACTGCTTCATGTATTTGTCTGCCATCTAGAAAGCCAAATTGCTCAAGAGAAATGGTTTTAGCCTGGAGGCAATAACTTTGGCAGTAATTTTGTATACACAGGTGCAAAGGGAAATGGGCCTGAATTCATCAAAAGAGCATGGGTGGTTAGATTTGGGAATGAGGGCTAGAAAGGTGGCATGGAAGGGATGATAGATTGATCCTGTACGCCTGGATTCTTGCACAACTCCCACTAACTCATCTCCAATGAATTCATAGAAATGTTGGAAAAATTCGACAGTCCAACCATCTGGACTGGGGCTTTTGTCCTTTTGCATTGATTTGAGAATGTCTTCTACCTCCTCCTTAGAAATAGGTTCCATGATGGAGTCATTTCCTTCCTCCTCTATGAACCTAGGAAATAACTGGGCGACTCTTATAACTTTTGCAATAGAAACTTCCTCTAGCACTTTGAAGAGATTCTTGAAATAATTGACCCATAATGAGGCCAACTCTTCAAAAGAGCAAGCCAGTTCACCATTGGCTTTTCTTCATTTCCCATATTGTATTAGAGTTTTTCCTTCCTTAAGCATAATTCTGAAAAAATTTGGTGTTATCGTCCCCCGCCTGCAACGATATCTCTCTACTTTTTAAGCGCCAACTTTCCTCCCTAAGCTGGAGGATTCTCCTCCTTTCCATCTCCAACTCTTGAAGTCTAGCCTGAGATTCTACTATTCCATAGCCATTACCACCTAGGTCTTCAAGGAGGGCAATCTCAGAGTTAACATTTTCCAGGGTCTCTTCTTCCTTCAGTTTCTTATGGAGGGCCCAATGCTTAGAGGTGACCTTCATCCTTTTTAAATTATCCATAAAAACCTTACTGCAACTCTCATCTTCATTGAGATCATATTTCTTCCAAGTGTTATGGAAGAGGCTAATAAAGATGCATCCAAGAGCCTAGAGGCATTAAATTTAAAGGGAGTGCCTGGTTTAGTGAAAACTCCCTTCACTTCCAGAAAGACAGGGAAATGATTCGAGAGACCACCTTCCCCAACCCAATGTCTAAAAGTCTGTAAATTTTCTACCAACAATTCACAGAGTAGGAATCAATCAAGTTTCTTCCCAATCCATTCTTCTCGTATTCTTCGGTTCCTCCATGTCGGGCGCAACTTAAGCGGGGAGACATCCACTAGGAGAGATGAGGCCAGTTTATTCAGAAAGAAATCAGAAAAGGGATCTGCCCTGGCTCTAACCCCCCAAGATTCTGTCATCCCCAATGAAAAATTTAGATCTCCTCCAATTATAAGATTTGGGTGTGTCAAAAACGATTTAGCGAAGAAGGGGTTCCAGAACCTCTCCCGATCCAAAATAGGTCCATAGACACTTAGAATAAGAAAAGGGATGCATAGTTCGTTGGAGTATAGTTCCACAACCAAGACATTTTCTGATCCCCAAGAGGAGATCTCTCAAAGTACCTTCACGTTGAAACCTAGTGCCACCCCTCCCGAATGTCCATTAGCATCTATGGCATGGAAGCTCCAGCTCGGAAGAAGCTTAACAAGGCATCCTGTAACTTCTTCCCCCTTCCCTAGAGTTTCCTGGAGTAGAATAATATCAGGTTTGTTGGACCTGACTAGTTCCTTCAAAGCTAGCTTTTTGGGTAGACTAGCTAGACCCCTACAATTGTAGGATAAGATGATCAATGAAAAATCTCAGGGGGTGGCCAATTTTCTCTAAGCACCCCTGACAGAAACATTTGCTTCCTGTTAGCAATATTGATAACAGCCTTCAACTGTGCCTTCGACAGATTAGATTTCCTTCCTCTTAGCTTCCTCGGGCCTGCTGACACCATGTCTAGCTCCAACCCTCCCACAGCAAGCCCTTTCCCCTTTCTGTTGGCCAAAGGTCTAAGATTGTAGGGGGGTTCAAGGCTCTAGACAATAGGAGGGATACATGAGACAACATCCATGGGAATAGAGGTCAACTTAGGAGAGGATGGAATGGCCATGATAACATTGTCTAAAGAGGCTTGACCCTTCCTTAGGTCCAACAGGTCATTCAAGAGCTGCTTGAAAGGACCAAACTCATCACAACATGACTGAGATAAAACAATAGAAGTGCATAAGGAAAAGGAAGGGGATAGAAGCGAACTCGCCTAAGCCGCCCCTGCCTTTTCAGAGACTACTGAGGGTCCCAGGAAGGTCATCGGGGTAGAGATAGACTCAATAGCTACAAACTCAAGCTGTTCCTATTCTTCTTCCTCCATTGGCTCCGTAACCAACCCTTGAGCATTTTCCTTGGTATCACTCTCCTTGATATGAGCCCCTTCTTCTTGTGTGAACACCTCCTGATTTGCCTCTAGATTTTTTCCACTTCTCCTTTGTCTTTGATGGTGACAGTGTCCGAGAGGACACTCCCGGGCCAGATGTCCATATTTATGGCAACGAAGGCATCTGAAAGGGAGGATTTCATAGTCTAGGGTTTGTATAAACTCTAAACCTCTATACTTCAGGTTCATATCATCCACCAAACCTTCTATGGGGTTTAAACGTACCAGGATATGAGCAACACTCCAATCATGTGTTCGTAGATATGATCTATCAATGTCAAGAAACTTCCCCAGGGTATTACCAATTGCATTGAAGGCCGAGTCAGTCCAGAATTGCATAGGGAGACCCAGTAATTTGACCCAGACTGGAGACTCCACCATTTTTCTTTCTAGGCATCAAACAGGGCGTCCATCTTCTGAATAAAATTGGCCTCTTCCCGAAGCTTCAGTTCTTTTCCAGCACCCATTTGACATGCTCCTTTTGCCCAAACCGAATGCAAAACCAACCTCTGTCCAGATTCTTGATCTCTTCTAGCTGACCCGGTGCTTCTTTCCATTCTGATTGAGCCCAAACATTGATGTAGTCTACAAATAACTTTCTTCCACGAACTCTGCCAACTAGAAAGGTTTCTGAGGCTTCTATCACCTTATCTATATGAATATCCACTCCAAAAACGCAACTAGGGTGCTCCTTTTTTCTGATAGGTTTGTTCTTCTTTCGCTTCCCACCCACATCCTCCTTCTTGGCTTGTCCCTCTTCTGGATTCTGATTAACAAGAGCATTTGCCTCTTCTGCCCTAAGCAACTCAGTTCGCCTTCCAACAGGGTCACTGTTGCCTTCATCCGCCTCCACAACCATCCTTTTTACCCCAATGCCAGAGTTTGGGGCCAATCTTCGCACTTGTCCCTCTTCTCCAAATCCTTTCGGCTCCCCTTCTGCCTCTTCATTGGATGTAGAACTCGACAGGCTATGGAGCAGCCCTTCCAAAATAAGGTTTTTTATAGGGACGCTTTCCTGAGCGCCTTTTTTCAAACCCCCTTCTCCCACTGCCTCATCAAGTAAATGTGATTTCGTTGTGCTATTCAAAAAGAAATGTTGCAGATTTTTCTCAGACACATCATGTCCCCAACAAGCAAGAAGGTCTTCTAGTGCCGGTTCTATGTCGACGGACTCGCATTCGAAAACCATCTCCCGCTTTTCACATCCACTCAGAGCCTCTTACTCTCATTATTATCATGTTTTAGCTCGGAAAAATGATTCATTATGGTACATAGATCACTTATATCTTTGTAAGAATTACCAACTAAAAACATTTATTATTTTGGAATTGCATACCTCCATCTTGATTTTTTGAAGCTTATCCTTGAGCGCCAATTTCCTTTGGTCGCTACTATTCTAGCATAGGTCTTTCAATGTCTTCCACATTGAAAATGGAGTATCCTTCCCATGGAGACTCGAGACGATAAGGTCTCGAACTCCCTCCAGGATGATCCATCTCACCTTTGCCACACACTTCTTCCACTCAACCAACTCTTGTGCATTAGCTGCAACTGGCTTTGGGATTTCTTGATCAATGAAATCCTTCAAGCCATTGTCTTCTAATATAGGTTCCATTCTACCTTTCCATGCTATGTAATTTGATCTTCCTTCCAAGGCATACTCGAGTCTCAAGCCATAAAACACCATTGACCAACTTGAAGTATGATATGAATTCGATTTGCACCTGCAACCCCGAACTTCAAACTTCAAATTCTCTTCTCAGTATATTGTTCAAAGCTCCGATAACCTTTTCTCTAATACCATGTAAAAATTCTGACTGTAGATTAACCTGATAATGCAATATAACTAAAGAAAAATACTTTAATCTACTTCTACAATCAATTTTGCAGAAGCTTAAAAGATTTGAGCAAGATCAAGCTGAACACATATAACCAGAAGAAGAATCAATGCACATGAAACACAAAAGAATACTTAGGGAAAAGCCTCAGCGAAAAACCCCACTATTCATATTATCATACAAGTGGAAATATATCAGGATTACACAAAGCCTTAGCTCTCACAGCTAGCCAGCTCTTAGTACAATCCCTCACAGATGCTCACAGACAAAATAGATTGCTCGTAAGCTTTCTCCTCTGCCCTCCAAGCTCCTATTTCCTTGTGCTATTTCTCCTGGGTGATCCTACTATTACCAAGTGTAACACTGATCACTCACATTGATCTCACGCCCTGTAAAACTACACAATCCTCAAGGAATGAATTCCTTATGCATGCATGAGTTTTGCTTATAGGAAAACACATGCAACTGATAGTACACTGTCCTTGACTTTAATCTCAACTAGGTCTTTCTCAAAATAGACATGCATGAGTTACTGATGAGAGAATCTTTAGTTATTTGGAGTACACTAGTTGGATGCATGTATGCATTAACTAACTGAACTCACAATTAGTTCCTCAAACAATTTGGAACTAATTTAACTGGAATTAACTATGTAAACCGATCTAACTAATTAGAACTCAAATACAACTCAATCTTATCTCCTTAATTAAGGGATAATCTCCTTAATTTAAGGGATAACTGTTGCATGACTTTAGAAAGACTTCTAACTTGAATTTCTCCAACTAATTAAATCAAGATGAATTAATTAATTATTTTTCAAGCAACTAGTGAGACTAAATTCGAATTTTAATTCTCAATTTTAATTCAAGGACAAATTAAAATTGCAATATTCTTGTTGCCACATTTCAACACTCCCTCTCAACAAGAAAGGGATTATCTGTCACCCCAATCTTGTCTCTATGGAACTCGAATTTATGCTTTGACAATGCCTTTGTCAAAATGTCAGCATCTTGCTCCTTAGTTGAAATATACTGCAACAACATGATCCTCCTCGCTACACAGTCTCTAAGATGATGATACCAGATATTGATGTGCTTGGACCTATTATGAAATACTAGATTCTCAGAGAGTTTGATACAAATCTGATTATCACAATAGATCACAGTTGGATCCATCCTCCGATCAAGTAGACCAACTAGAATTTTCTGCATCCAGATGGCCTCACATGTTGCCTGACTTGCAGCCATGTATTCGGCCTCTACCATGCTGAGTGCAACCGGCCTTTATTTCCTGCTATACCAAGAAATTGCCGCTGACCCAAGGTTGAAAATCCCTTCTAATGTGCTCTTCTAATCTGATGGACTCCCTACCTAATCTCCTAATCTACATCAGTGAAGCCCTGTAGCTTCACTCCCTCTGTCCGTCTGTACCATAATCCATACTGATATGTGCCTTTGAGGTATCTCAAGACATGCTTTGCCACCTTCCAAAACATCTTGGTAAGCTAAGCCATAGCTTGACTCAGTTGGTTCACAGCATAGCACAAATCTAGTCATGTGTTCACTAAGTACATCAATGAACCCACAAGCTATCTGTACATAGTAGCCTCTACTACTTCTCCTAAAGTAGCATCCTCCTTCCTCTAGTTACCTACTAGAGGAGTCTGCATGGGCTTGCACTTCTCCATGTGGAATCTCTTGAGTATCTTGTTGGCATACTTGCCCTGAGACACAAATAACTCCCCATCCTTCTGTCACACTTCCATGCTAAGGAAGTAATGCATGAGACCCATGTCTTTCATCTTGAATTCTCTTGGAAGGTCCTCCTTGCAAGACATGATCAGCTGATCATCACCTGTCAATATGAGATCATCAGCATAAATTATAATGATCAACTGCTTACCTTTCACCATGATGTGGTACAGGTTCGCATCCGCTTCACTCTTTGTGAAGCCTAACCCAGAGAAGAAGTTGTCTATCCTAGTGTACCAAGCACGAGGTGCTTGCTTCAACTCGTACAAAGCTCTCTTGAGTTAGCACACATGTGACTCACGATCAAAGGTCTCAAAACCTTCCGGCTACTCTATGTACACCTCTTCCTCAATCTGGCCATTGAGGAATGTAGTCTTCACATCCATCTAACAGATCTTCCAACTCATCTGTGCTGATAATGCCAACATAGATATGATAGATGAGTACCTTGCGATAGGAGACAAAGTCTCATCATAGTCAATCCCCTCAACCTGTGAAAAACCACGGGCAACAAATCTTGCCTTATGATTCTTCACACTACCATCAGCATCTTGCTTTACCTTGTAAAGCCAACGAGAACTCACAACTAACGTGTTCCCTGGTCTCGGAACCACGTCCCAAACACTGTTACGAACTATGGAGTCATACTCCTCCATCATAGCATCAACCCGAATCGGCTACTGCACTGCTTCCTCAAAGGAAGATGGCTCGGTCTCAACACATTCCCAACAAGGTCCATGTATCCAGTGTACCTCTCAGGTGACCTCCTCTGTCTATGCTGAGAAGATGGTTCTCCCACATTCTCTCTCGCATCTGACAACAATCTGTTAGCTTCTCTTGTGTGCTTCCATCCATCTCTAGAAGACTCTTCTTGAGTGGATGTCTCCACTCCTGGAACCTTTGCATGTGGCTGCTCTACATCAGTCTGAGGCTCCTCCTCTTTAGGAACCAATAGTTCCTCCACAGCTTGTATTTAGAGCTCCCTCTCAAGGGAAATTCGCATGGCCTTCTGCTCATTAAACTTGAGATCTCTGCGAACCACTGTCCTCCGACTGGTAGGAAAGTACACTCGATAGTTGTGGGGTGTATCAGTGTACCCCACAAGTATCCTAAACTCAGATGTTGACTCAAGCTTCTTCTGTGCATCCTTTTTCGTATGGAAATATACCGATGAGCCAAAGATCCTGAAGTGACCCAAATCTGGTCTCTTACTGGAGAAAGCTTCCTTTAGTGTCTTCATCCCAAGTATGCGATGCGGGATTCTATTATGAAAATAGACCACTGTGTTGCATGCCTCAGCCCACAAGTGAAGTGGTAGGCCTTGGTCATGTAACATCGCCTGTGCTACCCCTACAATTGTTTTGTTCTTCCTTTTGGCCACCCCATTCTGCTGTGGGTTATGAGGTTCCGTCAACTCTCATTTAATTCCTTCCGCTGCACAGAAGTCCTTAAACTCTTGAGAGACATATTCTCCACCATTGTCACTTCTCAAGGCCTTGATCTTCTTCCCTAATTCTTTGAAGACCAAAGCTTTGAACTCACAAAACTTTGAGAAGGTTTGGTCCTTCTTCTCATGAAGTAAATCCAGCATTTACGAGAATAATCATCAACGAAAATCACATAATACCTTTGCTTCGCTGTGGATGCCATCGAGGATGGTCCACACAAATCAGTATGAACTCACTCGAAGATCGCTTCTGCTCGATTGTCTCGATCATGAAAGGAAGACTTGGCGTACTTTCCCAAGGTACAACCTTTTCATATGTCAACTTGCTCAAATTTACCTTTGGGAAGTCCTGTGGATATCTGCTGCATTATCTTCAAGGTCCCATGAAGCAAATGGCCCAACCACCTATGCCATAATTTTCCAATGTCTTGGCTTTGCACCAATTCTTCTTTCGAACTCAATGCTCCACAATCATCTACCTCTAGTTTATAGATATTCTTCACTTGAATCCCGATCCTCTTGGTCTGACTCGTGGCTATGTGTCTTAGGAACGACATTCCTTTACTGAAGACAACATCATAGCCTTTGTCCTCCAACATCGTGACCGATACCAAGTTCTTCTTCAGTCCAGGCACATACTTCACAATTGTCAAGGTGAGAGGAGCTCCATGCTCCCTCTGAAAATAAACTGTGCCCACTCCTGAAACACTGTACTTTCTGTCGTCACCCATCTCTATGTGCATCTTGAGGTCTTTCTCCTTGAAGGTAATGAATAAACTTTTATCACCGGTCATGTGGAATGAGGCTCCACTATCAAGATACCAAACACAACCCACCATCGATGATACCATGCATGTGATGAGGGTAAAGTCCATTTCGAACTGAGAGGCTAATACCTCACCTTCCGATCCTTTTGTGGATCCGTTCTTAGACTTCTTTGATGGGAAATTAGTTGCATAATGTCCCATCTCATGACAATTAAAGCATCTCACTTTAGACTTGTCACCCTTCTTCCCTCCATGAGAAGGTTCGATTTGGAATGGGAAGCCTTCCCTTTACCTTTCCTTGCCTTACTTGCTAAGGCCAGATTTTCTTCATCATCATTCTTTGATGAAGAACCATCTCATGTGATCCTCTTGATCTTCGCTTGCATGATCCGACCACAGTCGTTCCCAATCCGACTGTTTCTCCCTTCCATTCACAAAGTCCTGGTAGCTATTCCAGCTCTTTGGAAGGCCGAGGAGAGTGAAGCTCACCATATCATCATTGGCAGTAGTTATTCCAACACTACGAAGCTCATCTCTACAGGTGGTGAGCTTGTTGAAATATGTGGAAATAGTATCGCCCTTCTCAATCTTGATTTTCTGAAGCTTATCCTTGAGCGCCAATTTCCTCTGGTTGCTACTATTTTGGTAGAGGTCTTTCAATGTCTTCCACATTGAAAATGGAGTATCCTTCCTATGGAGACTTGAGACAATATGGTCTTGAACTCCCTCGAGGATGATCCATCTTGCCTTCGCCACACACTTCTTCCACTCAGCCAACTCTTATGCATTAGCTGTAGTTGGCTTTGGGATTACTTGATCAATGAAATCCTTCAAGCCATTGCCTTCTAATGCAACTTCCATTCTATATTTCCATGCTATGTAATTCGAGCTACCTTCCAAGGCATACTCGAGTCTCAAGCCATAGAATTCCATTGACCAACCTCAAGTATGATATGAATTTGATTTGCACCTGCAACACCGAACTTCAAACTTTGAATTCTTCTCAGTATATTGTTCATAGCTCCAATAACCTTTGCTCTAATACCATGTAGAAATTCTGGCTGTAGATTAACCTGATAATGCAATATAACTAAAGCAAAATACTTTAATCTACTTCTATAATCAATTTTGTGGAAGCTTAAAAAATTTGAGCAAGATCAAGCTGAACACATATAACTAGAAGAAGAATCAATGCACATGAAACATAGAAGAATACTCGGGGGAAAGCCTCAGCTAAAAACCCCACTATCTATATTATCATACAAGTGGAAATATATCAGGATTACACAAAGCCTTAGCTCTCACAACTAGCCGACTCTCAGTACAATCCCTCATAGATGATTATAGAAAAATTAGATTGCTCATAATCCTTCTCCTTTGCCCTCCAAGCTCCTATTTCCTTTCGTTGTTTCTCCTGGGTGATCCTACTGTTACCAAGTGTAACACTGATCACTCACACTGATCTCACACCCTGTAAAACTGCGCAATCCTCAAGGAATGAATTCCTTTTGCATGCATGAGTTTTGTTTATAGGAAAACACATGCAACTAATAGTACACTGTCCCTGTCTTTAATGTCAATTGGGTCTTTCTCAGAATAGACATGCATGAGTTACTGATGAGAGAATCTTTAGTTATCTGGAGTACACTAGTTGGATGCATGCATGCATTAATTGAATGAACTCACAATTAGTTCCTCAAACAGTTTGGAACTAATTTAACTGGACTTAAGTCGGTAAACTGACCTAACTAATTACAACTCAAATACAACTCAATATTATCTCCTTAATTAAGGGATAATCTCCTTAATTTAAGGGATAACTGTTGCATGACTCCAAAAAGACTTCTAACTTGAATTTCTCCAACTAATTAACTCAAGATGATCTAATTAATTATTTTTCAAGCAACTGGTGAGACTAAATTCGAATTTTAATTCTCAATTTTAATTCAAGGACAAATTAAAATTGGAATATTCTTGTTTCCACATTTCAACACCTCCCCCTTAGGAGGGCACTCAAGATTTTTAAAAACTTACCACACGGTCGAGAAGGAATTTTTTTGGGATGACCTTAAATGTGATATTTAGAAGTTTGTGGCAGAATGTTTGGTTTCCCAACAAAATAAAGTTGAGACAATTAAGACCATAGGTCTGTTACAACCTTTAGTCATTCCAAGTTAGTGTTGGGAGGAGGTATCAATATATTTTATCACAGTTTTACCCGAGTCTAAAGGAAAGAGTGCCATCATGGTGGTAATTGATAAAATTACCAAGTATGCACACTTTTGTGCATTATCTCATCTTTCTAAGGCCAATACAATTTCTACTGCATTTATGGAAACAATTCAAAAGCTACATGGAAACCCAAGTATTATTGTAAGCGACAAAGATCCCATTTTCACTTGAAATTTTTAGACGAAATTTTTTCTTGTCTCGGTACTCAATCACGTCATAGCTCATCTTATCATCCTCAATTTGTTGGGAAAATTGAGATGATGAAAAAATGTTGGAACTATATCTTTGTTTCTTTGTATCTGATAAATAAACACAATGGGTCAAGTGGTTAGCACTAGTTGAATGGTAGTATAACACTTCCTTCCATACTGTAGCAAAAATGACCCCATTTATGGTAGTTTATGGATATCATCCAACATCCATCACATCATATTTAAGAGAAAATTCTAAGGTTCAAGTAGTGGAAGATCACATCGAGCATCAACAACAACTTCTCCAACCCTTAAAGGATAACCTCACTTTGGTGCATAATTGAATGAAACAACAGGCAAATAACCATCACAATGAAAGAAGTTTTGATATAGGCAACTCGGTATTTTTACGAATACAACCATTAAAAAAATGTCCCTCAAGTAAGCTAAGAAGGATAATAAATTATCACCCAACAACTATTGTCCTTACAAGGTGTTGCAAAAGATTGGTACTATGGCATACAAATTGGAGTTGCCTGCATCTTCCCATGTACACCTAAATTTCCGTGTTTCATGCTTAAAGAAGGTTATCGGTGACAAGTTACTAGTTCAAATAGTGTTCCCAGAACTTGACAAAGAAGGAAAAATCATATTTGGCCCTGGAGCAATCACGAAAACAAGAACCCGACAACTACGAAATCCATTAATTTCAGAGTATCTCATTAAGTGGAAGAACTTACCCGCTAAAGATTCCACATAGGATGATGAGAGTTTTATATAGAAGCATCCAATACTACTCAAGCATTAAGGAAAAAACGTTTTTGAAGGAGAAGGGTGTTAGGTCCCTGTAATACTAGTGTATCCCCCTTATTGTCATTGTTAGTGTATCCCCCTATTGTTATTATTGTGCCCATGTATCCCCCATATTGTTATTGTTGTGTCCCATAGAAGTCCACTATTGTTATTGTTGTGCCATTACATTATTATTGTTACGTAGGCTCTAATTATATTGTGACCCCTTAGACTCCTATATATACCAAGGAGGTCTTATCATTTGAATCATCCAACATTTGTTAATTTATGTAAAGTATAGGAGGTTTCCCCCTTGAAGAGGATAATTTTTAAGTCGTTGATCTATATTTTCTTCTATTTTGTGAGCTAGTTGTGTAACAAACACCATCCTAGGGTATAAGAACACCCATTAAGGCATGGAGTTACCACTCACCAAGGAGAAGTAAAAAATGCCATATAGGTAGGCATATCATGAAATAAACAATATCGGGAGTATCCATGGCCATCAACACCAACAAGGATCTAAGAGACTTTCACAATATATCACACACCCATATGGATTTTGAAGGATATAAGGCACATCCTTTAGGATTCTATGGAATGGCTAAACAACTATGGAGTGCCATTTTTGAAAGAGGGGTAACACATGGTAGTTATCCAATTTTGAATTTTGAGGGGGTTTCATTGTCATTTTTCATTACTCCTTTTTGAAATATAAAACAAATATTTCAACGTAGAATTTGCTATGTTGATTGAATTATGTGTCTAGTTTCCTAATGAATTGTAGAGTAAGGGAAACTCTATAGATATGGTGATATTATATCTTGGTTTTAAGTTATTAAACTACAAACTTTTCTCTCTTAATAGTTGTAATTGGTTGTTGTTCAAGTATTTTTTTTTATGGAAGGAAATTCTTGGTTTTGTTTAAGAATCATTGTATATGAAGAGTTTGGAACATATTTCATCTTAGTTATAGTTCTTGGTTAACTTTGTTCAAATTTGATAAGTTATTAGAACATATGAATTCAAAAGAATGCAATAGCAATTAGTTTATTTCTATTTACTATAGCTCACTATCTACAATAGTAATTAATTTAGTTTTGTGTTGTAGCTTCTTTCTATAGTAGTGATAGTTATTTTGGCTTGCTGTAATTAATTTTTACAATAAAATAGGTACTCGATTTCTAGTTATTGAATTTAATTCTTGTAGATAACTTAGTTTATTATAAAGTATTCATGCATAGTTTTATGGTAGAGTTTCACTTACTTACTAATTACATTAACAGGAACAAAGTAGTGAATATGCAATTAAAGATGCATGTGGAGATTATATAAAGAAATTTGTGAATATTACATAAAGAAAAACTCTTGTAATTAAATGAATGCTAAGTCATCTAGGAATCTAGAAAAATATAGATGGTGCACAGTGTTTTGAAAATTCACGATCTTGGTTTGGTAACAAAAGTAGGGTTCTCATTATACATTGTCAAAGCCTTTCAATAGGCTAATTGTTGGGGATGGCATGCTACAATTGGCAAGATAAAGTATATATCCATTTTCATCATACATCTACTTGATGTGTCTTTCTCTTGATAAGAGTTCGTGGAATTTTGGGATTGGTGGAATATCTTGTGCATCTAAAATGGATCTTTAATCATGATCCTAAAAAATCAAATGGACAATTATTCAAATGTACATGCATAAATAACATAAATTCAATATCATGAATGAATCATAAATAAAATCAAGAACTATTGCAAATGACAAGGGAGAACTTGAAAAACTTACAACGATATGGCATGAGTAGCAATTTGAAGAATTAACTATTTGATATTATAACCTTTTTTCCTTGCATTTTATTGAAATCCATCATCAATTCATAAATAAATTCTTAAAAGAAAGTCTGGGAAGCACAAAAAATATATTTTCAAACAAAATTTCAAATGGCCTTGAAAAGTTATCGTTGTACTAAATTAAAGGTTACATCATCGTAGTGCATCTATATATATCAAACACACTGGTGTACCAAATTATGTGATGTGTTAACTAGTGATATTTGTTTTTATCTCCATAGGAAAAAGCTCCACAAAGTTTTACTTGCATAGGTTTGCATTTCTATTTTGTCAATAAATTCTTTAGTTGTGCACCTTAAACTATATAGCACAAAGACAAATTATGTTAAAATAAATAAGACATTTGTTTATCATTGGTGCATCAAACTATATAGCAAAAAAATGAGTGTTAATTTCAATTTTCTAAATGTGTGTGTTTATAAATGAGAACTATAATGTTTATTTCATTATTTTGCTAAAATTTAAAGGGAAATTTGTGCAAGAGAGACTAAGCAACAAAGACTTTGGAGTGGATAGATTTTTTTTAAAGAGTCAACTTTTTAAGAACACCACATGTCACATAAAAAATTACAAAGGAGA
Source organism: Pinus taeda (assembly GCA_000404065.3). Lineage (NCBI taxonomy): Eukaryota > Viridiplantae > Streptophyta > Pinopsida > Pinales > Pinaceae > Pinus > Pinus taeda. The sequence continues at coordinate 22,300 of APFE031612096.1, forward strand.
AATTTTATGTATGAAATTACAATCTATTCATCATTTCAACCTTTCCCCTATTTGATTCTAACATTTTTTAGTGCATTCTAAAAAAAATAAAAGGGTTTCATTGCTACCTTCAACATTGGAAGCCCTCACTTTTTTGTTGTTTCTCTTAGTTTCCCTCTCTATGTTTGACATTTTTTTTTTTTGTTTCTTACGCAATATATTTTTATAGGGTTTATTTACTTGTATTTGGGATGTTTGGTGTTCATTGCAATGGGACCACCCATAGCATTGGATCCAAAACTTGTCACTATTAGTTTTATTTTAAAAAATGCTTTCACTATTCGTGGTGCACACTGTAAAGGAAAAATGCACCAATGTTGATCCAGATTGGATCATTATATTGTTTCATCTATATTGATGCATTTGGAGTGGAAAAAGTGGAGGAATTAGCTCACGGAACCATTTTTACCAGTGGGACCTAGTTTGGAAAAATGGGGTTTGAAACCTTCCAGGAGCATTTTGAGGCACCAAATGAAGTTTTTTGGGGGTAAAAATTTCCCGCATTGGTGTAAAACATTTCATGCTATTCTACACACAAGGATCTTTCCAATAATGCAAAAAGTGTGTCAATTAGAGTTTGTATGCAAAGGTTATGCCACTCATAAGTTGACCTTCTTATTTTCACACCTACAGTTCGAGAGGATGCCTCACCAGCTCCCATTATTCGAGGAAGGGAAAAATCTCTCATTCACATGGCTAAAATTAGAGGGCCATACACTAACTTGGTGGAAGAGCCACATAGAAACCCTAAGGTTGGAGGGATAACCTCCAATGTCTAAGTGGGAGGATTTCAAAACCATCATTAAGTCACAGTTTTATCCCATAGGGTATGTGGAGGACGAGTGGATCCGATGGCATTCCTTCAGGCAAAAGTCGGGCCAAAGCGTGTAGGAGTACACCAAAAAATTCAGGAAGATGGCTATAATGTTGGGTATCTCTCCAAAGAACCTCGATGTACTCCTCAAGTATTTGGGGGGTTTGTACTGCCATCTGTGTGAGTAAGTGATGTTGTTCAAGCCCAAATTGGTGGACGAGGCTTGTGTATAGGCACATAACCTAGATAAAATATGCTTGAAGAGAGCACAATCAAGTGGATTGAAGCAGAAGGAGCAATAAGAAGATTCTAAGGAGGGGAAGAAGAAGCAAAATGGGGGAAGATAAGAAGATGACAACCACAACACACTAGTGAAAAGATCCTAGAAACCACTGAAACCATTGCAACATTGATGGCCGTAGAGAGGAAAAATTATAGAAGTTTCATCCATAGCTAAACCTGAAGAACAAGAAGAAGAATCTCATGGCCATTGATTCAAGCAACCAAGTTAAAGAAACATAGATGTGGATGAGAAGATTGTTTGTACGTCAGTACAAAAGGAGGTGAATTTGAGTAGCCTTTAGCAATATGAAGAGAAAGAAATGAACAAACTCTTCCATATAAAGATACAGGTCAGGAAGACAAAGATTGATGCTCTATTTGACTCAAGTTCGTAGGAAAATCTCAAGAATTTTGGGTCGGAAGTTAGTGATCATCCAAAACCATATCCCTTGGGATGGGAAAATAAGGATGCAAAGTTGAAGGTAACAAAATAGTGTAAAATTATATTTTCCATCAGTGTTGCTTTTATTGATGAATTAGACCTAGATGTGGTTCCCCTTAATGTATGTGTAAAATTTTCCTGTAGATTCACAAGCTCATGCAATTTACTAAATCACAAGACAAGAATATACTTCTACTTTCAACCAGCAAAAGCTAATAGATCGATGAAAACAATATGAACAAGAAGAAGAAAAATCAATGGCACATAACACAATAAGTTTTCCTGGGGAAATCCACTCCTCAAAACCCCGCCTATTTGTATTACATTAAATCAGAAATATGAGTGAAGATACAAAGCTTGTTCTCACTAGAACAATTCCACACAAGTATGCTAAACTTTCTCAGCTCACAAGCTAGCTCAATCCAAATAATTAGCTTATTCAACAACTCTCCAAGCCCCTAATCTCTTGCGTAATTCCTAGGATGAATAACCCATATTTAAAGAGAATTCATGCTTCTAAAAATGCACAATCCAAACATATGTCCGTCTCTGATTGCATGCATGATATTTACAACTTAGTAAATCACACAACATATAGTACATTGTCCCTACACTCTAGTCTCAATTGGGTCTTTCTTAGAATCAACATGCATGAGTTTCTGGAATCTTTAGTTAACTAGAGTGACACTTGTGGATGCATTAGTGCACCAACTGATTGTTAACTCTCCATTAGTTCCAAAAATAGTTAGGAACTAATTTAACTGAACATAACTCAGTAAACTGGGTGATATAATTACAACTCACAATTAAACTCATCTTGGACCCCTAAAACTTAGGGAGAACATATACATGACTTCAGAAAGATGTCCAACTTGAAATTCCTAAGCTAATTAAGTTAATTAAACTTAATTAACTATTTATAAGTTGCTATGAGAATAGAATTTGATTTTAATTCTCAATTTAATTCAAGGACAAATTAAATTGGAATTTCTTGTTGCTATTTCTCAACACTCCCTCTCAACAAGAAAGGGATTATCAACTACCCCAATCTTGTCTCTCTGAAACTTGAATTTACATCTTGACAATGCCTTTGTGAAAATGTAAACATCTTTCTCCTCTGTGGGAATGTACTCTAACAACATAATCCGCCTCAATACACAATCTATGAGATGATGCTATTGGATATCAATATGCTTTGACTGATCATGGAAAATTGTATTTTCAAAGAGTTTGATACAAATATGATTATTGCAGTAAATCACAGTTGGATCCATCTGCTGAGAAAACAACCCAACTCATATCTTCCTCATCCATATGGCCCCACATGCTACCTGACTTGCAACCATGTACTCTGCCTCTGCCGAACTAAGTGTAATTTATCTCTGTTTCTTGTTGTACCAATAAATTGTTGTTGAACCAATAATGAAGATCCCTCCTGATGTGCTCTTTCGGTCAGATGGACTCTCTAGCCAATCTGCATCGGTGAAGCCTTGAAGCTTCACTCCCTTTGTCCATCTTTACCATAATCCACACTGGGAAGCGCCCCTGAGGTATCTCAACACATGCTTTGTTTCCTTCCAATATAGCTTGATAGGCCTAACGATCGCTTGACTAAGATTGTTAACTACATAGCACATATCCAGTCGTGTGTTCACCAAGTACTGTGAACCCACAACCTTCTTGTAAACAGTAGCATCCCCTACTTCCCATAAATTAGCATCCTCCTTCCTCTAGTACCTGCTAAAGGAGTCTCCATGGGTTTGTTGCTCTCCATGCAGAATCTCCTGAGTATCTCGTTGGCATGCTTGCCCTGAGACACAAACAAATCCCAATCTCCCTGCCATACCTCCATGCCAAGAAAGTAATGCATGAGCCCCATGTCCTTCATCTCAAACTCTCTTGCAAGGTCCTCCTTGCAAGACTTGATCAGCTAATCATCACCTGTCAGTATGAGATCATCAAAATAAAGTACAATGATCAACAACTTACCTTCCACCACTACGTGGTATAGGTTCACATCCACTTCACTCTTCGTGAAGCCCAAGCCGGTGAAGTAGTTATCTATCTTGGTGTACCAAGCATGGGGTGCTTGCTTCAGCCCATACAACGCTCTCTTGAGCCTGCACATATGCGACTCACGGTCAAAGGTATCAAAACCTTCAGGCTGCTCTATGTACACTTCTTCCTCAATCATGCCATTAAGGAAGGTTGTCGTCACATCCATCCAATGTATCTTCTAACCCATCTGTGCTGATAGTGCCAATATAGATCTGATTGACGAGTACCTTGCAACAGGAGCAAATGTTTCATCATAGTCAATCCCCTCTACCTGTGAAAAGCCATAGGCCACAAATCTAGCCTTATGCTTCTCCACACTACCATCTGCAACTTGCTTTACTTTGTAAAGTCAATGGGAGCTCACCACTAACTTGTGATCCAGATTTAAACAAGAACGCAACAAATTAAAGATATAACCATAAATACAAAGATGTAGTATAAATAACACTTCATTTCATTAATATGAAATACTAAAATATGCTTACAAACAGAATGGAAATAAGACTAGATCGAGTGATGGTAGCTTATCTCTGAGAAGAGATGTGGTGGCTACATGCCTCAGAACTGTGTTACAATGAGGCTCAAAGGCCTATTTATTATTGAGAAACAATGGAAAACCCTAAACATCCAAAAACTTAACCCTAGGAGATGAAGTGCCAAAATTGTGGGCCCCATTTGGGTAAATTGGTACATCAACTTCCCGGGGTCGTATCTTTGGCATACGATTTACGTTTGGCTATTATAATACCTCGTTTCGAAGATCTCGAAGAGAAGGCTGAAAACAAGCAAGCAAGCTGATTTGAGATGATTTTGGTCTCCCCATTTATCCTAAAAATTCCATTTAGGGCTTCAAAACAGCTCCGGAAGTTTAGGACCCGAAATACTGCCAAAAATAGTAAACTGTGCTACAAATAAGGAAACCGAAAAAATGAAAGAGATAGCGTTGGGGGTCCAAGTGGAATAGGTAGGTGGCCACCAATATCCACCTAGATCATTCCTCCCCCCTAGGAAGCAATGGTCCCCATTGCATTGAGTTCCTCCATGAGATGAGGAAACTTCTGCTGCACTTGGTCCTTGGTGAGCCACTTGCCCTGGTGAAGGAGTTGGCCTACTTTGACAATTCGATATAGTTGGATCCTTTGTTGTTAGGTGTTCTTGATCTGTGTGTCCATAATCCAATCAGTTGTGGCTTGTTCCATGCAATTTGGCTTTAACTCTGTAGGTATGTGCTGTTCTGTAATGTCTGATGTGTCTAGCAATGGTGGGAAGTATGGTTGAAGACGGTCCACATTGAATACTGGGTGCAGGCTAGGAATGGGGGAATACTGAGCTCAAATGTATTATCTCCCACTGCCTTGGTAATGGTGTAAGAACGATATCAGAGTGGTCCGAGTTTCTAATAGGCTCCGGTAAGGCGTTCCTTTTGCAAATGCAACCAGACTTTCTCGCCCACCTGAAACTTGTGTGGAACCCGATGTTGATCATGTCATTGCTTGTACTTGGCATTTGATTTCTCCAAAATGTCGTGGACCTACTGGTGGATATGTTGGATGTGCTCAATGAAGCTATTTGCCTTATTGGTTTCGGACTGGACATGAGACAAATCTGCATGAGTAGCTGCAAATGGCATGGCCCACATTAATGGGACATAGTGGTTGGAATCCCAAGCCCACCTGAAAAGGGTTGTGGCCAGTTGCGCTATGAAGAGCCTAGTTATAACTGTGCTGGACATAGGGGAGGCTCTCATCCCATGTGTGTGGATGCTTTGACTTGTACATGCACAGAATGTGTATGATCAGAATGTGAATGGCCACAAGATGTCATCCATCAGCCTCATGAAGGTTGCAGGAGAATTCGTCAAACTGAAAGGCATAACCAACCATTCGAAAAGGCCCTCCTTGGCTTTGAAGGTAGTATTCAACACATCAGAGGGTTCAATTGGGACCTGGTGATATCCTAGCTTCAAGTCAATGTTGCTGAAATATTTTGTCCCCTTTAGTTGGTCCAAAAGGTCACCAATCCATGGGATTGGGTACCTATTTCAAACAATGATCTTGTTCAGCGCCCGATAGTCAACGCGGAGTCTCCAAGTCCCATCCTTCTTTTGTACCAACACGATCAGGCTTCGACAGGGAGATGAAATCGGTCAGATGTGACCTTTCTACAACAGCTCCTGAATCTGCCTCTTGATTTTGTCGTTCTCTAGAATGGAGTGTCGATAGATTGGTCCATTGGGCAACGACGCACTTGGGGTCAAATTGATGGAGTGCTTAACCTTACAATGCAGAGGCACCCCTGCGGGGGAGGTGAAGATGTCCTCGTACTCCTCCATGACCTTGTCCATTTGTTGTTGTTGTGCGAAGGGGCCTTGTCTAGAGCTCGTGGCCACCATCTTCTTCTTTCCCTGAGGGCATATCATCATATAACAAATTTCTTGGTTTTGGAAATGAGCTTACTGCATTGTTTTTTAGTGACCAAAGAGATGGCGATAGGCAGTGCTACCTCCGATATCCTTTACAACTTATTTCCCAAAGTAACAATAACAACATGAGGCCTTGACTCATACATATCATGTTGCTTCCATAAGTATGGTTGGCCTAATAATACATCACAAACATCAAGGGGGGCAACGTCACATAATACCTCATCCGTGAAGGGCTTGATGCTATATGGAAGGCGACACTGTTGTCTCACACGAAGATCCTGTCGTTGGTGAAGCCCCCCGATGGTGTATGGTTGTGGATGTACTATGGTCGCTAAGCCCAGCCGCTTCATGACCTATGCTGAAATGAGGTTCTTTTGGCTCCCGCTGTCGACAATGAACTGTAGCGGGGAACCCTTTACCCACATCTGGGAGTGGAAGAGGCACTCCTCCTCCTCTGGATCTTCGGCTTCCTCCTTCTAGATCTTCGTGGTGGCAATGGTGGTGTTGGACTACGCATTGATAATCTAGTTCCCTTTGTCATTCCCCTTGCTAGGTTCTAACTCAGAGTCGGAACATGCATCTGATTCCAAAGCCTTTAGCTCGGTCACCAGTGACAGTGGAGCTCTTATGGAACTCACACCACTTTCATGTGTCCTTCTTCAGCTTCGCAATGTTGTTCTTTGCTTGTAGCTTTGGCAGGTTGTCCTGGGCCACCCCGCCTTGGATTTGTCCTTTGTTCTATAGTTTGGGAGTACCTTTCCCTTGCTTCGGATTTGCATATCCAAAGTCTCGCTTCTTCTGTTTAAAATTTTGCTCGATCTTGATGGCATATTGATATGCTGTGCCGAGCGAGGAGATGTTCAGGAACTCCATCTCATCCTTAATGTACCTATGTAGGTAGTTGCAGTACTTGATAACCAAATGGTTCTCAAAATCCTTGATACTGAAATTCATGTGAAGGGTATGAAAAACATTGGTAAACTACAGTACATCTTGGTCCCTTCCCTGTCGCAGCATTGTCCACTTAATGTATTTACCCTTATAGCTCCCGAAAGGGTAGTACTACTCCTTAATGGCATCCCAGAATGAGTTCCAAGTGGGTGTGGTTGAAAAAAATGAGTTCGTACTTTCATCCTTTTGCTCACAGTAGGTTTCCCACTAGTCCTTGACATGGGGGGCTTCTTTGAGAAGTGCAAAATTGATCTTTTCCCAGCTGGAAAAATCATGAACGAAAAAATATCCTTTTAGCAGATTTAACCATTTATCTACAGCATCTGCATTTATGTGACCCTCAAATATGGGAATGTCAAAGTTAACTTGTACCTTAAAGGGTGTGGTGCTTCCAGAGTAGTTGTCGGAAGTAGATGCGTCGCCCTTGGGTAGCCGCTGAAGGATTTGGACAAAGTTGTCCATCATCGCGTTCCTTTGTCACTTGAGGGCTTCTTCGAGCAAGATTTTGATAGGATCTCCTGCCCACTCATCTTTCTTTTCATCTGCCATGGGAGGTCGTCGAGATTTGTGAGGTTGGTCTTGCAAAGGTTCGACCAGTTCAAGGCTTAACTCCTTATATCTTAACCTCGTTGGGGACATGCAAAGAAAAACAGAGAAATAGCAGACCCCTCTAATACCACTGATCCAGATTTAAACAGGAATGCAACAAATTATAGATATAACCATAAATACAAAGATGCAATAGAAATAACACTTCATTTCATTAATATCAAATACTAAAATATTCTTACAAACAAAATGGAATAAGACTAGCTCGGGCAATGGTAGCTTATCTCTGGGAAGAGATGTGGTGGCTACATGCCTTAGAACTGTGTTACAATGAGGCTCAAAGGCCTATTTATTATTGAGAAACAATGGAAAACCCTAAACATCCAAAAACCTAACTCTAGGAGATGAAGCGCCAAAACTGTGGGCCCCGTTTGGGTAAATTGGTACATCAACTTCCTGGGGTCGTAACTTTGGCATACGATTTCCATTTGGCTATCATAATACCTCATTTCAAAGACTCGAAGAGAAGGCCAAAAACATGTTGCCAAGCTAGTTTGGGATGTTTCTAAGCTCTCTGTTTTCCTTAAAAATGACATTTAGGGCCTCAAAACAACTCTGGAAGTTTAGGACTCGAAAAATTGCCAAAAATAGTAAAATGTGCTACAATTAAGGAAACCGAAAAACTAAAGAGATAGTGTTGGGGGTCCAAGTGGAATAGGCAGGTAGCCACCAATATCCACCTCGATCAACTTGTCCTCTAGTCTCGGGACGATATCGCAAACAATGTTACGAACTATGGAGTCATATTCCTCCACCATGGCATCAACCCAAACTGGCTGCTACAATGCTTCCTTAAAGGACGATGGCTTTGTCATAACACATTCGCCCATATGAGCCATGTATCCTATGTACCTATTAGGTGACCTTCTCTGCCTGCGCTGAGAAGTGGGTGCTCCCACATTCTCCCATGCATCATCCAACACTCTGTCACCCTCTCTAGTGCGCTTTCTTCCCTCTCTGGAAGACTTTGCCTGAGTGGATGTATCCACTCCCGGATCCTCTACATGTGGCTAGTCCACATCAATTTGAGGCTCCTCAACCTTAGGATCTAAAATCTCTTCATTCGCATGTAGGCCAAGCTCCATCTCAAGGGAAACTTGCATGGCCTTCTCCTCATTGAATATGACATCCCTACGGACCACTGTAATCTTCCTGGTCGACAAGTACACTGGATAGTTGTGAGGTGTATCAATGTACCCCACAAATATCCCCAACTCTGCTGTCTTCTTAAGCTTCTTTTGTGCATCTTTGGTCACATGGAAATATACCGATGACCTAAAAATCCTGAAGTGACCAACATCTAGCCTCTTACCAGAATAAGCCTCCTCTAGTGTCTTCATCTCAAGTATCTAATGTGAGCTATGGTTCCGAACATAAACTACTGTGTTGCATGCATTAACCCACAAGTAGTGGTAGGCCCTGATCACACAACATCGCCCTCTCTGCCCCTACTATGGTTCTATTCTTCCTCTTGTCCACCACATTTTGTTGAGGGTTATGGGGTACCATAAACTCTCGTTTAATCCCTTCCGCTGCACAGAAGTTATTAAACTCATTTGAGACATACTCACCACTGTTATCACTCCATAGATCTTTAACCTTCTTGCTGGACTCTTTCTCCACCAATGATCTAAAATCACAAAACTTTTTGAAAGTTTGATCCTTTTTCTACATGAAAAATATCTAGCATTTTCGAGAAAATTCATCAACAAATATAAAATAATACTTGTGTTTGGCCGTGGATGCTGTCGAGAATGGTCCACACACATTTGAATGGACTCACTCTAGAATAGCCTCTGCTCAACTGTCTCTGTCGTGAAAGGAAGACTTGGTGTATTTTCCCAAAGTACACCCCTTGCATGTATCAACTTTCAAAAGCGTACCTTTGGGAAGGCCGGTAGAGATCTGATGTAATATCTTCAAAGCCCCATGATGCAAGTGGCCCAATCACCTATGCCACAACTCAACAACATCTCTGTTCTGCACCCTTTTTTTTTTTTGCTGAAAGCAACACACTCCTCTACCTCCATCTTATAGAGATTCTTCACCCAAATCCCTATCTTCTTTACTTGACCCGTGGCTATGTGTCGAAGGAGCGCCTTTCCTTTCGAGAAGATCACATCATAGCCTCTATCCTCAAGCATGACAACATATACCAAGTTCTTCTTCAGCCCGAGCACATAAATAACATTCTTCAAGGTAAGTGTAGCCCCATGCTCCCTCTTAAAAGTAATCGTGCCCAATCCAGTAACACTATACTTCCTGTCATCACCCATCTCAATATGCATATGGATATCTTTCTCCTCTAGGTCACTAAATAACTCTTTGTCAACAGTCATGTGGAATGAAGCTCCATTTTCTAAGTACCATACACTTCCCATCATTTATGACACCATGCATGAAATGAGGGAAAATTCCAACTCAAATTGAGAGGCCAAAGGCTCACCCACCGCTCCTCCTGAGGACTTCTTCTTGGACTTCTTGAGTGGACAATTTGTAGCAAAATGGCCCAACTCATGACAATGAAAGCACTTAGCATTCGTCATGTCTTTCTTCTTACCTCCACGATAAGAATCCGATTTGGAATGGGAATCTTTCCCTTTCCCCTTCTTTGCCTTAATCGCTAAGGGACAATTCTCTTCATCATCAGTCTTTGATGAAGATCCATCCCTGGTGTTCCTCTAGATCTCCTCCTACATCAAATCTAACCATAGTCATTCCCAATCCGACAACTTCTCCCGACCATTGACAAAGTCTTGATAACTATGCCAACTCTTTGGGAGTTCTAAAAGAGCAAGACTCACCATATCATCCTCGGCAACCGTGATTCCAACACTTCCAAGTTAATCACGACACTAAGTGAACTTGGTCAATTATTTTGGAATCATCTCACCTTTCTCCATTTTGATTTTTTGAAGTTTGTCCTTTAGTTCCAATTTCCTTTGGTCACTCTTTTTCTGATACAAGTCTGTTAATGTTTTCCACACAGCATGCAGAATTTCCTTGCCATGGAGACTCAAGGCAATGTGGTCTCAAACTCCCTCAAGGATTATCCGCCTCGCCTTGACCACACACGTCTTCCATTCAGCTAGATTCTATGCATCTGATGCTACTGTCTTAGGAATGTCTTGATCAAAAAATTCCTTCAAGCCATTATCCTCCATCACAGCCTCCATTTTATCCCTCTAGGATATAAAATTTGAGATGCCTTCCAAGGCATACTCAAGTCGCAAATTGTAGAACACCATCAACTGATCCTAAAGTATGTATTGCAAATTCAAATTTCACCTATAACCCAAAACTCAAAACGTCAAAATCTCCTCTAGTATATTGTTCTCAGCTCTGATACCATGTAGATTTTTCCTGTAGATTCACAAGATCATGCAATTTAATAAAGCACAAGACAAGAATCTACTTATACTTTCAAATAGCGGAAGCCAATAGATCGAAAAAAACAATATGAACAAGAAGAAGACAAATCATTGGCACATAACACAATAAGTTTTCATGGGGAAAGCCACTACTCAAAACCCCGCCTCTCTTTATTGCATTAAATCAGAAATATGAGTGAAGATACAAAGCTTGTTCTCACTAGAACAATTCCACACAAGTATGCTCAACTCTCTCAGTTCACAAGCTAGCTCAAGCCAAATCCTAAGCTTATTCATCAGCTCTCCAATCCCCTAATATCTTGCATAATTCCAAGGATGAATAACCTGCATTTAAAGGGGATTCATGCTTCCAAAATTGCACAATCCAAACATAGGTCCTTCTCTGATTGCATGCATGATAGTACACTGTCCCTACACTCTAGTCTCAACTAGGTCTTTCTCAGAATCAACATGCATGAGTTTCTGATGAGGGAATATTCAGTTAACTAGAATGATACTTGTGGATGCACTAGTGCACCAATTGACTATTAACTCTCTATTAGTTCCACAAATAGTTTGGAACTAATTTAATTGAACATAACTCAGTGAACTGAGTGATCTAATTACAAATCACAATGAAACTCATCTTGGACCCCTAAAACTTAGGGATAACATATACATGACTTCAAAAAGACTTCCAACTTGAAATTCCTAAGCTAATTAAGTTAATTAAACTTAATTAACTATTTACAAGTTGCTATGAAAATATAATTCGATTTTAATTCTCAGTTTAATTCAAGGACAAATTAAACTAGAATTTCTTGATGCCATTTCTCAATAGTATGTGGAGTTGTGTTTGGGAGTCCATACATGTACATGCGTGATGCAATATTCATGAGAAGAGGCAACTAGTATTGGCTTGTCAAGGATGGAAAATCGTTCATCATCAACGTGCACAAAGGAAAGTAAAAAATATCACTGGTAAGTGCTAACTAAGCCAAGAAATTGATCAATTCCAACAAGAAGTATGTTTTATTGTTTTTAAGAGAAAGTTAGTTTGAAGAGTAGTCAATAAGAGGCAAGGAATCCCTAGAGGGGTGTACTAAGAAACATAAACAACAATTGGAGGAGTTGTTACATGCATATAAGGATGTGTTCTGAGATCCTAAAGGGTTACCACTTGAAAGAGAAGTGGAGCATGAGATCCAATTATTGCTAGACTCCCCATTGCCAAATATTGGGCTGTACAGACATTCTGCCATAGAAGCAAGTGTGGTGAAGAAACATTTGCATCAACTACTGGAACAAGGTTTCATTCGACTGACTACTTCACCATATGGGTCACCCATCATCATTGTGCCAAAGAAGGATGGGACTTGGTGGATGTGTATAGATTACATGGCATTTAACAAAATCATGCTCAAGAAAAGATACCCCCTACCTAGGATAAATGATTTGTTGGATCATCTACAGTGAGAAAAATACTTCACCAAGTTGGTCTTGAAGTCTGGATATCACCAGGCTCGAGTCAAAGAAGAAGACACCTGGAAGACTGCCTTCAAAACTAGGCAAGGTTTGTATGAGTGGTTAGTCATGCTATTTGGTCTATGTAATGCACCAACTACATTTATGAGATTAATGATTGATGTACTGTACCCTTTTATAGATTCATTTGTTATTGTCTATTTGGATGATATACTGGTATATAGTGCTACATGGGAGGATAATATGTCACATTTGTTGCAGTGCTATAAACATTGAAGAAGCACCAACTACTAGAATATCTCAAGAAGTGTGAGTTTTCACAACAATCTTTGGTGTATCTAGGGTATGTGATTGGTGGAGGAGAACTAAAGATATATCCTTCCAAGATGGAGGCCATCATGAAATGGTCAATGTCTACTAATGTTTCAAAGGTTAGGAGTTTCATTATAGTTCATAGCCTCATTTCCAGTAGTAGCAACACCGCTCCATGTCATAACAACAAGTGGCAAGAGTTTCCAGTGGGGTAAAGGTCAACAAAGGGATTTCGAAGAGCTAAAGAAGAAGATCAACCAAGCACCATTTCTGGCATTACCAAACTTGCAATGACCCTTTGAAGTGGAGACAAATGTGAGTGGGTATGCTATGGGAGCTGTCTTGATGCAAGGAGGAAGGCTTGTATGCTACCATTCTGAAGTATTTCATGGGGCAGTTCTTAACTACCTTACCTATGACAACATAGATCACTATTTGTTACAATACTTGCATGCCCATAGTAAGCTACAACAAAATAGGCATTACAAGTGGATGGTTTTTTTATAGTAGTTTTATTTGGTGATCAAGTATAAGAAGAGAATCACAAACAATTTGGTCGTCAGGCTTTCAAGGCCACTCACATCAAAGATCACAAATTTGGGGACTCTTATGCACATGGATTCAATCACAGATGATGCATATAGAGAGGCATATTTAGAAGATGAGAACTTCAAGAAGGTGTATAAGAAGTTCCAGAGTCAGATTCATGTGCACGATGGAGACAACATCGTTGAATACCATCTTTAGGATGGGTTACTCTACATGTTGGATAAGCTATGTGTTCCTAAAGGTGAGTGATTGCAGCTAATTATAGAGGCTCACACCTCCAAGGTTGTAGGGCACTTTGGTGTAGGGAAGATTGTGGCTAACTTATAGAGGTATGTGTATTGGCCTAAGATGAAAGAGAAGGTTCATAAGAGGATGCATGCTTTGTTATACCAATAAGCCTAGCAATAGGAAACATGGTCTATATCATCCCTTACCTGTACCTACTCATCCTTGGGAAAGCATTTCCATGGAATTTGTTGGAGATTTACTGACAACCAAGAAGGGACATGACTACTTGTTTGTGGTAGTTGATAGGTTCAACAAGATGTGTGTTTTGATGCCTTGTACAAAGACCATCAATGGGCAAGAAGCAACAAAATTGTTCTTTGGACAGGTCTGGGTGCACTTTGGGATACCAGGGAGCATCATTTTAGACACAGATACAAGATTTCTTAGTGCATTCTGGACTAAATTGTGGGAGAAGATGGACACAAAGCTGAAGAGATATACAAAGTTCCATCCACACATAGATGGGCAGACATATGTAGTCAACGAGACTTTGGTGCAATTTTTGAGTGGATTCAATCAAAAGCATATGAAAACCTGGGAAAATATGGTATACATACAACATTCTTACAACAAAGCAGTCAACACTTCTACCTTAAAGTCCCCATTTGAGACTTGCTTTGAATATTTACCACCTTCACCTTTGGATATTGCATATAGGCAACAAAGAGGAGTGAGGGAAGATCTTACAGGAGATGCTTTGAGTGCTGGAAAATTTATAGAGAAATTAAGGAAGATCCGTCTACAGGTACAAGAAGCATTGTAGAAGTCATAGGAGAAGTATAAGGTTAGACATGATCAACACAAAACAAATAAGTCATTCAAGGTGGGACACAAAGTATGGTTACATTTAAACAAGGAGAGGATGCAGGGGCCAAGTAATTAAATCAAGGCTATGAGGTATGGTCCCTTTGAGATACTGGAAAAGGTGGGTGATAATCCATATCGACTTATTTTACCACCACATATGCACATTTACTCAATTTTGAATGTAGAGAATTTGAAACTCTATGAGCCTTTCATGCTAGCTCAGGAAGAGGAACAAGTCCTACCTTTTGTGGAGGATTTGGAACTAGATGCTCAGGAAAAGTTGTCAGAAGATGCAATTTTGCAGAAGAGGTCCAAAACTATAAGACAGGGGAAACATGACCTTTGGTAGATTGGATTGAAGGGACAACTTCCAGGCAAAGTTAAATGGTACACCACAGAGAAGGTGGAGGAAAAATTTCCTCACCTCATTCAGTATAGGATTTTGGGGACAAAAATCCTCCCAAAATGGGGAGGTTTGATCTAGATTGGATCCTTATATTATTTTCCACCCATCTCGATGTATTTGGAGTGGAAAAAATGGAGGAATAAGCTCACAAGACCATTTTTACTAGCGAGGCCCAGTTTGGCAAAACAAGCTATGAAATCTTCTGGGAGCATTTTGAGGCATAAAACACCATTTTTTGGGGGTTTTCTTCTTTAGCACACATCATTTCATGCTATTATACACATAAATATCTTTCCAATGGTGCAAGAAGTGTGTCATTCAGAGTCAGTATGCAAAAGTTATGCCACTTAGAAGTCTACCTTCTTGTTTTCACACCTATAGTTCAGAAGCATGATGCGTTAACCCCCATTATTCATGGAAAATGGGCTAGCCACATGATTATGATGTAAAATACTCTAGAAGAGTCTATATTGTAACTCTAGTTAAGAGTTTATGTAGTCAAAATTAACCACTAGTAGGCTATCGAGTTGCGTTATAACTGGGCCACTAGGAGGAAGAGGCATTCCATTCTTTAAAGAGAATTTTGTTCCATAGCTAAGAAAATATATCCAGGAGAGATAAGAGGTAAAGCACATATAGAGTATCTGTGAACTATAGTAGCCCAAGGGCCACAAACATTACTTCTTTGTACCTGCATCCATATTTCCAGACAAAGTAAGAGAGTGAAGTGACCTCATCTTCCAACTGGGTTTTCTCCCGAAAGGGTTTCCTAGAGAGCAAATCTTGTGTCTTATGTTTGTGTGTGTGTGAAATTATTTTTTTCATTCTCTACTTTTATGCATGATTTCCATTCGCATGCATGCACTAATTAGAGTTAAATATACATATCTTAAATTTTAACAAAACTGTAATAGTGTAGAATATCATATTTTTAATATAATATTATTAGCTCTGTTGTGACGAGCTGTCTAGTGGAATATCCACGATAGTTTACAAATCAAGTGCGTATTTTCTTGTCAACAACATTGCTTGGTTTAAAATGCAAATATCATTGAATTTAATACTAGAAGCATCATGTTTTAAATTTGTTCACGGATTACGTGATGCACAATACATAGTAATGAGGCACTGATTCTTCTATTACCTAATGGAGAAATGCATGAATATAACAATTTATGAACAAGACATTTTTGATTTTTTAGAGCATGATAATCATGTATCATTAGCATATTGTTTTCTTATAAGCACCAAAATCTTATCTTGTAAAAAATTATTTCATAATTTTTATATATGGCCATTCTTGGATTTGTTTAATAAAATATGGCTAATAAAAGTTTAAGGAAAACAACTTATTGTAGCTAGTGCAATGGTTATTCATCGCAATAAAAGAATGAGACAAGTTCTTTACCTTTTATTAAAATTCTAATATATCTAAATTACCTGTAGTTTAATGTGTGTCATGCAAAGTAAGAACTTGAAGAAGCGCGATAAGATTGTTCAGAATCTAAATGCAAAAGAGCATAAGATTTATGGAAATGTTGCAAATAGAAGCATTAGGTGATTAAAAATAAATCAACATGAAACTTTTCTTTGAATTTTTACTAAAAATGATTTTCTTAAGATTAATCACTAACATGTTTTTAATACTAAATTTCACTTTTTTTAATCTAATGTGTAGGGATGAAGAGTGATGGAACAAAATGGATCCTAAGAAGATAAAAATTATGAAGGATCTAAGTGATAATGACTTGGTCCTTCGTTCATTTAAAGCGATGCTAAAAGTTAATAAAAGGGGATTTTCTTTTTTACAAAAAGAAGCGGGGTATAGTAAAAAGAACGTATAGAGGTATCTTCCACTTATAATACAAAAAATCAACTCATTGAATCCAAGAATTAGGTTACACATAAACTACATAAAGTGTTTTTAGTTTAATCATGATTGAGACACATGAGATTTACAATAGCAAAAACTTACAATAACAAAAAAAACCATTTAAAAAATATTATTAGTAAACATGTTTTTCTATAATATATTCCAAAAATTACCAAAATTATTTCATATCTATTTAGACCAAAATTATTATGCTTTTACTTTTTTTTGTAAGATTCTGCAAATTCCATAAAATAAATAAGGGAAAACCAATACATGTTGGTAAGGATGCTAAAAAAAGTGTACAAGGAGATAGTAAAATAAATTAACATAATTGCATCGCAAGAGGAGCCATCACAACAACAATGTGCACCGAAGGTATGTAATAATTGATTTATTATTTTACATACATACTAATTTTCAATAGTTTTGTTGTAGTAAAGAGAAAAAAGAACCCATTCAGCACATAAGACATGACAACGAGGAAGAAAAGGGTTGACCATAAATTTTGAGTACTTACATTTTCAGCCTTACGATTTCATATTTGTTGTGATCTTCATATTTAAATAATTAATTCACACTCATCCATGGACGTATTCTAATAGGCGCGAACATAAAAATAAGAAACAATTGAATAATTTATTGACATTGGTTTAAGTATGATTTATGAGTATATATTGAAGTATCAAGGGTTAACTGAATGATTTGTAAATAGTTAAGTTGTCTGGCTTATGTCATTTTATAATTAATGAAACAACAAAAAAATATTTATCTTAATTATTGGCTATGATTTCTCATGGTGTACTAAACATACAAGAAACAAAGTATGGGGTGAAGCCAATGAAAGGGATATTAAAAAATGGCATATAACATGGATTCAAAAGAATGAATAGTGTTTATGAAGTCGTCATTGCTATGGGACACTTTTTCTAATATATGTCATCTATTATATTTTTTTTATAAGTTGAAATTCAACTTCATTAATGTCATGATATGCTTTAACCCCAAACCTCATTAGTTTAGATATTGTATACAATGCAAACAATTTTCCTTAAATAATTTCCATATAAGTTATCACAGTTTCAATTACAATTTCTTGTATTATTAACTATTCAATTGTTTTTGGTAATCCAAATTCCCTTCTCCTCAATAAAATGTCACTTATTGTAATTTTATCTAAAACTAGTCCATGATTCATAATGGCTTAACCTTACTAGCATAAATTTGATCTTATATCTTGACTTGGCTTTTTCTTATACAATTGGAATGACTATATTCGTAAGCACATATTTCATTTGTTACTTTCTTTATGTCACCTAATCATAGGCTATATTGTCTTTATTATTTTCATAATGGCGACAATATTTTAAAGAATCGTGACCACTATACAACCATATACATATGGTTATAATTCATATATGTTACAAGATTAAGTTTATACCAGACATAGTATACCTTGCCTTCAAGTGCACATATGATTTATGACTTTGCCACAATGCATATACCTATACCTAGCTTATTTTACTTATTAACTTATGCAATGGACTTAATTTACTAACCTTTAATATCGTGTTTTCTAATATCAATGTGGTATAATATTTGAGAGTTCTGAACTTTGGTTTTGATATGGTTGATAAAAATAATATATATACACTCTCCAGAACCTTCCGTGCATCTACGTGTTGGATTGTAGTGTTCCCGCAAAAATTTTCTTTGGTTAGAAAATGTAATTAGGTTTGATATTCATAATTATAATTGTATTTGTGTTATTATGTATTTCATGTAAAAACAAAAAGAAGATAAATAGATTATTATTATTATAATTATTTTCTAGTCAAAGAATGTTTTTCATACTTCTAGGGTTTATTGAGTCAATAAGAAAAATTTTCATGAGTAAAAGTCCTATTTGGACTATTTGTAAGAAAAATTGGTAATTTTTATTTTGAGTGAAAAGAGTAATTTTTTTCACTACAAGACCAAGTCGGCCCTCCAAATGGATAATTCGGACAACCCATAAGTTGTATCTCTTCATATCATATGGTCTAAAAACAATATATAGGAAACTGCTTGAAAACTGTAAAAACATCAGACTTCTTTTTCAACATGTAGACCCAAACTTTCCTAGAAAAGTCAATTGTTGGATCAAGTGCACAGCTAAATTAATTAAACACACAGCAGAATAAATCAACAAGCACATAAGGCACAATTTTAACGTGGTTCACCCAACCAATCTGGGCTACGTCCACCAAACATAGGCATCAGGAATATATTAATCAAATTAGGAGATTACATCAATGAAACTCTCACACTCACACCCAGCTATCCGTATGACAACCTATTTTATAGCAGAGAGAACCTAACTGCTCTCACATCAAATTTAGGATGCATTAATTTGCTCCCAACAACCTGGAGATAATCCAGCAACAGATTTTCTATTGTTGTCACACACTGGGATTTTGTC
>APFE031612098.1:0-14165 GCA_000404065.3 Pinus taeda
GAGGCGTAGGCGTAGGTGTATGAGGTGGTGGTGGAGGTGGAGGTGAAGTGGATAGATGTAGAATCCCATAAGTTCCCTGACCTTCTATCTGTGGTGCACCTCTAGGTGTGTTAGCGTTTCCCTTTTCCTCAGTGTTTGAATCCCTTAACAACAGATTGTATTCACCTTCAGTGTATCTTTCACAATCTATTCGAAACCTTTTCCCACTTCTCATAGATCCCATCTAGCCTCTTTTAATCATTAATGTAAAGGCATAACACCAATTTTTCACAACCACATTTTAATCCAAGTTCTCAGAAATTTCAGGTACTTACCTCTTGGACACTTAAAGAATCAACATTTAGCTTCACTATATGATACAAATGTCTCAGTTGCAAATTCAGTGATGAAACTGCCCAAAATACTATCGAGCCAATACTCAACAATCCTTGCAACCTTATGATCAGACTCTTCAAGATGTTTGATTAGTTCAGGATTCCACACTGGATGTTTGTCGTGTTTCCAAGTAGGTTGGCTTGTTGCTAATTTAGATAGCCACTCATGTAATTCTCGAGTGAACAATGCAAATAAAACTTTGTGCTCTTCTATGTAGATATATCTCTGTAACCACCTATTAATTAGGATTCTGATTTTCTTGAGTTGAAACTTGTGCAACTTTCGATATACCCAATTCTATAGTTCTTTCTTAGTTGGTTTCCACGGGAACCACATCACACATCCATCAGATAGATCCTGCTCTCGGAAACAGAACCATTTTTTGGTTTGAGGGGGCTTGGACCTAGGTTATAATTTATCTACACTAACCAACAAACTGTACACTACCGGCCCTTTTGGCAACAGTCTACTTAGCGTAGAACGCAATCTCACCTAGGCAGTATTGGTGGATGCTAGAACTAGATTTCTGCATCTATAAGGTTATGTGATGTAGCAACAAGGAATTTCTTTAATCCAGGGCCCAATCCAACTTTCATGAACCCTTATCTTCAGAATCACAGACTTAAAGCAATTTCTATTTAAATAGATCTATGAGCTTCACCTAATTTTTCTAACATGCATAAGTTATCATACAAAACTAGATATGGACCTTCACGATGCAATTAAAAAAATATTATAGAGAATCAAATCATAATTGATCATAAACATAGAAACATATAAATATATAGAGAACGCACATAATTTCTTTAAATAGGCTTTATTACTTTAGATATTCAAAGAATACACTTCTTTTGACGCTATGCATACAGAAGTAATGGCTTGCGCACTCAGCTGTGTACTTGCCAAGGTCTCTACATACTCAGCTGCAGTAAACCTCCCCTTCACCATAATATATAATTAGGGACAAAATAAACTCAAAATCTCATTCATGCACTACCTAATGACTCATAGATGACTTCCTTTTATAGCTTTTACATTACATTACCATGGTCCGCGAACCAATGGTGGAGCTTCTTAGCTCTCTATATTTCCTAAGACTGTGAAATAAATACAAAGGTAACTAGAAAACCACTCTGGAAGCTGGGATCTAACCCGGGGTCAGCTTCAGAGAGGGATCTCTCTTTCAAATGTAGATTTGTTTATATTGAGATATTAGGCTAGTTGTGGAAGCTCAAGGGTTTGGTTTTAGATTTGGTTTGGTTGTTTGGTTGAGAATGTAATAGTACACCATTGGGTAATGGAGTCAATATACTTCAAATGGATTTATTTCATAATTTACAGAGAATTCTAATGGGGCAAGGTGGGTAGATTTATTGGATTATATATGTTTAATGAGATGGAGAAGGCAGAACAAATTAGGATTCATTTTAAATATAGAGAAATTAAGAATTCTATATTTAAACTTCAGAATAAAACATTTATATTGTTTTAAGCCAGAACAGGGTGCTATTAAAACAAATCCCGAACTTAATTTTCCTTTAAAACAATAGAGAAAATAAACACATATGAAAAACAGAGAAAACACAATAACAAAGAGAAGATCACTTCACCAAAAAATATGACACAAGAATCCTGATTTTTTTATGTATTACTGAAATGTGTCCACTGGAACTCGGTGGAACAATTTTACATTAATGGTACTTTATTTTACATAAACATCAATCTCTATTACTTAGAATTATGAAGTACTTATAGGAAAATAATTACAAAATATATTCATGTAAAAAGATCAAGGCAAAATCCTAAAATATCTAAAACAGATTACATAAATAGTACACAAATTTAGGAATTTAGAACTATTAGATTTGTTGGCACTATTGTTGAGGAAGGTCGTTAATGACTGGTCCCAAAAAGGTGTTTTCTTGCTATCTGATATAAAATTGTTTCACTTAAGTAATTCACACAAGTGATCCCATCAATCATCACTGGGGATAGAAAGTTTTATTAGCTTTCTATATGTTTCATCAAATTTACTATATTTCTCAAAGGTGGGTCTATTAATGAAAATATTTCTAATCTCATGTTTGATGATGAGATAAAATTATAAAGCCTCCAAGAAAGGTTTGGCCATCATAGTTCCTTTTACCCCAGCAGAGTTGGATTTATCTTTGGCAATAGTGTAAATCTTTTGACTGTAGTCACTCAAGTTGATTAACCTGTCATTCATGGCCACTAAATCTAGTAGACCTCTCTAGTTCAATAGATTAAACTTGGTATGAAATCTCTGGATAACAGTTTCCAGAGTCTGTCATTTGTTCTCTAATTGAACCATCATGTTTCTCTTCTACAAGACCTCTTTGATTTCTAAGATGGTTTCGGTCCTATCTTCAATGTGTAGCTCCTTTAATTCTTCTCTCATCTTAGAATTTAAGTTTTTGATCAATGTTGTTGCTTTAGTTGAATTATCTACCAATACTTCCCTCACTTGTTCTATCAATTTTTTTGACCTCTGCATCAACTCCTTCTACTCGAAAATGATTTAGATTGATGGCCAAATCTCAGTTATACCTTCATTGATATCTGTCCATATGCTTTCTTTAGCCTATGCTATAGTTTGATCCATTACTAACTCACTCTCTAAAAACTCTATTCTTTGATAAAGCCTGTGATATTTCTATAACTCTGATATATAGGAGTTATTGTTCTTTAACTTATGTTCCTGTAAATTTTTCAACTGTTCTTTCAATTACTCAATCTCCTTTCCCTGAATAGACATCTCTGGCATGGCCTTAACAATTTGGTGGTTGAATCTGTAGTTGGTTTTGGTGTTGGTGTTGTTGATCCGAACTTAAATGGGAATGCTACAACTTACAAATGTACTCATAATCACAGAGATGCAACAGAAAAACACTTCATTTCATTAATAGAAAAATATTGAACTATGCTTACAAACATAATGGAAATAAGATAGCTCGGGTGATGGTAGCTTATCTCAGAGAAGAGATGTGACGGCTACATGCCTTTGAACTGAGTTACAGTGAGGCTCAAGGGCCTTTTTAGTATTGAACAATAAGACAAAACCCTAAACAACCAAAACCCTAATCTGAGGAGATGTAACACCAAGAGTTTATGGGCCCTATTGGGGTTAGTTGGGCAGCCAACTTCCTGGGGTTGTAACTTGGTCATATTATCATCATTTGTCACATACGATACCTTGTTGGAAATACCTCTCCGAGGACTACAACCAATGATGAATTTGGTCAAAAAACATCATTTAGGGCCTCAAAACGGCTCCAGAAGTTCAAGACCTGAAAAACTGCCAAAAATAGTAAATTGTGTTACAATTAAGGAAACTGACAAACTAAAAGAAAAAATGGTGAGGGTCCAAGTGGAATAGGCTGGTGAACACAAATATCCACCTGGATCAGTCCTCCTCCCTTAGGAAGAAATTGTCCCCATTGCATTGACTTCATCCATGAGATGAGCCACTTGGATAAGAAAACTTGGATTTATCTTTGGCAATAGTGTAAGGCTTTTGGTTGTAGCCACTCAAGCTTATTAACTTATCATTCATGGCCACTAAACCTGGAAGACCTTTTTGATTGAGTAGATTAAACTTGGTATGAAATCTTTGGACATCAATTTCTAGAGTCTCACATTTGTTCTCTAATTGAACCATCAGGTTTCTCTTATGCAAAACCTTCTTGATTTCTAAGATGGTTTTGGTCCTATCTTCAATTTGTAGCTCCTCTCATTCTTCTCTAGTATTAGAATTTAAGATTTTGATCAATGTTGCTACTTCATTTGGCTTATCTCCTAATACTTCCCTCACTTGTTATATTAATGTTTTTAACCTCTGCATCAACTCCTCCTACTCGAAAATGATTTGGATTGATGGAAAAAACTCAATTATAGCTGCATTGATATCTATCCATATGTTTTCTTTAGCCTGTGCTAGAGTTTGAGCCATTACTAACTCACTCTCTAAAAAATCTATTCTTTGATAAAGCATGTGATATTTTTGTAACTCTGCTATATAGGAGCTATCATTCTTCAAATTTTGTTCCTGCATATTTTTCAACTATTCTTTCAATTTCTCAATCTCCCTTCCCTAAATGGACATCTCCTACATGGCTTTAACAAATTCGGTGGCTGAATCTGTATTTGGTGTTGGTGTTGTTGTTGTTGTTGATGTTGAATCATCTGGTGCTCTTGCAACTGCAATTGATATTGTTGTAAGTGGAACTATAGCCAACTATGAGGATTTCTCCTTCTCTTTAAGTAGTTTTTCTAGTTCCACCTCCATTTCCTTGATTTAGACATTATGTTCAATTATTATCTTGAACATGTCTTCCTTTTTTTTCCAGTTATCCCATTTCCTTCATATGAGGATCCTCTATAGATGGTATCTTGAGTTGCTTCCTCAGAGCTACTATATCGGTATTTTTCTTCTTTACTATCTCCTCCACTTCCTTTACATCTTTGGGCTCATAACCTAACTTTATGACTAAGTCCTCTTGTAACTTAATCCTAGTATATTTTTCCAAGGATGAGCTTTTCTCCAACTTTAGTTGCAACTGTATGTTGCTAATGGAGGCCTACAATTTTGAAGTTGTCTTGGCAGTGTTAGTTAGAGTGGAGTATAATATCTCCCCAGTCTATTTGTGCATGTCCATCTAATCAATCAGATGGATCTGATTTGTATCAAAGGAGAATATTGTCTTCTCTTAGTCTGTTGGTGATTTAGGAAAAGGAACATGTGCTTGCAGGAAAGCCATCTACATTCTCCCTTGTTCAATATCAAAGGCTGATAGAAGCCTGTGTTGGGAAGTAGCAATTTTCTTCCAAAACTGAGTGTAAGTACTGGCTTTTAACATTTCAATATTATGCTTGATTTCTTGTGAAAATATTAGGCTATGTTTGGCCTTGAGCCAAGTCTATTGTCTTAACTACATCTGGAGGATATTGTGAAGCAGATGGAGGGCCTATAAAAATGGCCTCTTGTCTTGTACCTGTAAAAATGTCTTTTGGTGTTGTTTAAACATGTTTACCTATCATGACTATAGTAGTATGTCCTTCTTCATCCTGCATAAAAATTGGTGGTGGATTCTTTTTGGGATTCTTTGTATAAATTATGAATTGCTTGGCTTCAATTTTTGTCATAGGAGAAGACTCTTCTTCTCTAGGCCTTTTATCATGTTTCTCCTGAGGGACTGGTGTCTATGAGGTGGTTGTAGATAAAATTCGTTCCTCAGCTTCCTGAAAGGTGTTCTCTTGTCATTGATATTTTTTCATAAACTTCTCAAATTCAGGCCTGGGATTATGAGAATAAGGGGTGGTCTTCTACTCCACTCTTAGACTAGAAATTGGGTTGAAGGGGTCATAGGATCAAGTGAAACTTAACTGAAAGTTCATCTACCTGAGAAGTGTATATGCCTTAGTGCTTGCTACCCTACTGTTGCATATGAATGGCCCCACCTTTGTTTTGATGTTGAATTTGGCCTTCTTATTAGCTGAGACAAAATGTAAATCATCCATATTCATCATTTTACTGATATATGCCAATGAGAAAATTCTCATAAGAACATTTTGGAAATCTGTATGGTGGCAACTCACAACCATACACTCTGATCTTGGTGTAGTTCTGGTACAAGTAAAAGTCTCTTGTTTTGGGTTGATCATTGAGGTGTAAAGTCCTTTGAATCTCATAACCTATCCTAGGCTCCACATTGTTGTTTAGAAGACACACCATTGTATAGATAAAATGATCAAAGAAGTCAATGAAGGTGAAATCACTTGAATTCTTTATCACTAAAGAGGTCCACTGTATAACTAACTATGCATTACCTTGATCATCCAATTTCTGCAAGGTCATTGGAAACCTATCTTCTTGATGAAAAAAAAGCTTATACACTAACACTGATGCATGTTTAAACATTCCTTCTATTGTGATCTTGAGGAATTGGTCATGAATGCTATCTGCAAGGAATTGACTAAAATTAAATGTTACTAAAGGTTTTTATTCTATGGAAAATATGGATAGAAAACCTAAAATAGGCTCATCTACACATTGATCTGAGTGGTATCCTAGTATACAAGACATTAATGATACAATTTGCTTAGTTCTTTTAGGAAACATAGAAGTTGGGTATGGTGGATTCTTCTTTGGGAGTTGAACATATTCTAGTAGAAAGATCTCAAATATCCTAGCTCTTTGAGGGAAGGTCAACTTTTGGTAGAGTTCCATGAGGGAATCTATAGAAAAAGGGCTCAAAGAGTCACCCTGGGAGATTTACAGCATTTGATTAATGGATTTTGGGGTTATGGTTAGCAGAATGTCACCATTCTGGGCCACAATGGCTCTCTAGCTAGGAATATATCTGGATTGACACCACATGACAAATGCTAAAAAAGGATGAGTCTGGGGAAACATGAATTGTGGCAAGAGGTTTTCCCCGAGGTTGATTTCAACACTCTGGTCCAGAAAGGTATGCTTGAGCCAATTGTGTAGTTCAAACAAGTCGAACAAACAATTGGTCTTTGTAATTTTGTAATGTTGATCTGCCAAGGGTATATGGTCCAAGTCAATTATCGGAGGGGTCATTGGATTCTCACTAGTTTGTTTTTCATTTTCCTTAGGTTCCATTGCTCATAATGTCGGGAACATGGATGAAGGTTTTTGGTCTTTTACCCAGGAAAATTTGAAAGTTTGATGCAAAAAACTGATCGTTCTGAGCGGTACGTGGTCAAAACTAGCTGATTGGGATCTACAGGGGTGACCAAGCAATCAAGAAGATGAGGCGGCATTTTGAAAACATTTACTTGTTTTTCTGAAAGGGATGGGGAGCAGAAAGGAGTGACAATGATCTATTTGGGGATTTTTATAGACGATTAGGAGCTTTCTATTATTTCTAGTCTATTATGAAACAAAATAGTTTCCAAGTGGTATACTTTTGGGGAGTAACGGGCATATTGTAACAGATAGATTACAACAGAACTGGAGCAGGGAGGCCACATGGTGGGTTAGGAGTGGCAGGGAGACATGACGTGGCGGAGGGATGATCAAATAGGCAGAGATGACCGTTGGAGGGAAGATAGGCGGATTTCGAATGGCGGGGTAGATGGTAGACAATTTGGAGCATGGTGGGTGCGAAATGATGAGCGCCCACCATGTATCGTGGGGCTCAAGAACAAAAATACCACTTTTCAGACCCCCCTAGTGGTAAATATAGGATGGGCAGGGGGTCCAAAGTTGATTTCCCATCATTGATCCGGGCGAGGTAAATCACAACCGTTGGATTATACACATCGTATATCACAAGCCGAATTTATTTTTTTTGTTGCTTTCAACCTTTGTTATAAAAACCAAACATGAGCACCTATGCATTATTACATATTAGTTAATCATGTTTAAAGTACACAATTAAACTAATTAAATCAGGATTAATCTTCACTAAACATAATTAGTTTAATCCTAAGGGTGTGTTTTGATTAGCAAGCCCATATTATTTTCTTCGGGTTGCTTCTAATCCTATTCTAATGCATATTTAAGAAATTAACCAAGTTTAGACACTTTGGTTAATATTCACCTATTGATTTCAACCAATATTATGCTTGATGGTTGATTTATTATCTAATCTATGCAACCTTTTAACTCAGTTTAATCATGATTAAACAATATGATCAAACTACAAAATTTATTTCTATGTAGAATTTAAACAAGATGCACACTTTTATTTAAAAAAAAATCTAAAGTAATTTTAATGCATTTTTTTATTTTTTTGGTGGCATTTCAACTTGCTCACCTCATACATTTCATGGATTTTTTCATTCTTTCTTTTATTCTATTTGTTTCTTTCCTCATGTTATGTCTATTTACCTCTTTTCATAATTATATAATATATATATATATACATATATATATAAGGATATATATATATATTTATATAATATATATATATATATATATAAATATATGGTAAATCATTTGCAGAATACAATATTATTTACAATTTCATCAACTGAAAGGAAATAACACATCATCAATTGAAATTATGAATCATAGGACCCTAACACAGCTCATTACTTAATCAAAATAGCCCATCCCTTTACAAAATAAGGGGCTTTGGCCCGCCAAAAGGCCCCTTTGACTCTTAACATTCTGTGTTATTCGCACTTTGTTCCTTAAAATGCAAGGAATTTACTATATTACATAAAAATTGATTCAAGATTTAGACAAAACTTAGACCTGGGGGACCCCATCCCAACACCATGTATTGCTAGAGGAGACCATGTAATGCTACGGGAGGGGTTCTGAGAGTCCTTTGAGGATAGAGATGGTGTCTTGAGGGAAGGAAGAGATGGATGAAGGTATGAGGGAGTGAATTAAGTTTGGGGAAACCTCCTAGCGAATCCCAAGACCTCTCAGACATTCGTCTTGCACCAAGATGGATGCCCACAGTGTCTCTAATTGCCTAAACAAAAGGACCATGGAAACAATGTTTGAGAGCAATGTGTGAGGTAAAGGGAGAAGATAGAAAATTCCAAGTGGAGATGAAATAGTTAGCCACCCTTGCACATCCACACAACCCTGCAACTAGCCCACTACATGCATTAAATGATCAATAACATAGTGACATAAATTTTCATGGAAAAATTAGTTGAATTTGACTACAAACTTATTCTATTTCACAATGCTACTCTAATCATTGAAATAACTCCTAGCTTACAAAAACTAAATATGGAAAATGATAACTAACATCTACCTACTTCCAAGAAATCATAAAGAAATGTTTTTGGACTAAAATTGTGAATATTTCCCACCAATTTTTCCAAAAGAGAGGTGATAAGGAAGTCTACAATCACAAGATTTTATATCTTAATATCTACTACATCAAAATAAAGACATGAAATGCTTGGAAGCAAGAACAAGACAAAAATACAGAAGAGGGATTAAAGCCTTTGGGTTGGGCCCAAACCCATTAGGAGAAAATAGTAGTCTCATACATCACCTGAAAGTTAACAATAACAAGTTCAAGCCCCGAGCCCAATAGCTACTCTTAGCTGAATAAAAAAATTGCATCCTAATGAGCCTTTCATCTTGTTTATTTATACAAAAGGGTAATTGATAGCAGCTCCCTTGAAAATAGGAGCGATTCCCTCTTTGATCTTGAAAATTGTGGATCTTGTCTTCCTTGAGCTTCTCATGCACTTGGAGTTACTCATTTGTTAGGGAATTCGAGCTTGTGAGTGACGATTTGGTGATCTCAATCCGAGTTAGAGAGTTGAGGTGGAGAAGCCTTCCTAGATTCCCTCTTGGTTGTCTTCATTAAGCCTCTGCATAGTAAATGCCTCAAAAATGCTTCTTTTTTCATGCAATTTAATCACATTAGGCCACATACTATGAAAAACACCTTTTACTCTTCTTAATAAGCATATTATAACCAAAAATGTGAATTAATGTGAGAAAAGGATAGTTTTAAGGTTGGAGGATAGCATAATGAACTTCAAGATATACTTATTGATGGGACTCATCATTTAGTTTTAAGTTGATAAAGCCACTAGGTTCATTGACTACATTCAATACATCTGCCAATAGGTTCACAACATCCTAGAGAAAGCTAATGCCAAATATAAACAACAACATGATCAACATCGGGCACCCCATAAGTTTTAGGTGGGCGAAAAAGTTTGGTTACATTTGCAAAAAGAGTGCCTTACTCAATCCCATTGTAAGATTCAACCACTCCAATACGGGCCCTACACCATAACCAAGGATGTGGGATACAATAAATTCTAGCTCATTATCCCCCCATTCCTTGGCTTGCACCCCATATTCAATGTGGACTGCCTTTGGCCATACTTTCCACCATTGATGGACACATTAGACATTGTTGAGCAATTGACATGGACAAAGCCTAACTTGGACTACATTGAACAAACCACAATTAATTAGATCATAGAAAAAAATATAAATAACACTCAAAAATAGGGGATCCAACTATATTAGGTTGTCAAAGCTAGCCAACTCCTACACCAAGGCAAGTGGCTCACCAAGGACCAAGCTTAGCAGAAGTTTCCCCATATCATGGGGGAACTCAACGCAATGGGGACCAGTGATTCCTAATGGGGAAGAATGATCAAGGTGGATATTGGTGGCCACACACCTATTCCACTTGGACCCCCACCATTGTTTCTTTCAATTTCCTTAATTGTAGCACAATTTACTATTTTTGGCATTTTTTCGGGTCCTCAACTTCTAAAGCCATTTTGAGGCCCTAAATGACGTTTTTGGGGAAAATGGTTAAATGAAGAGATTGTGGTAAGGTTTTTGGTTGAAATTTATATTCCTTGATTCGTTCTTTCCAATGAGGTATTATACATGTCAAACATAGATCAGATGCCTAAGTTACGACCCCAGGAAGTTGATGTACCAATTTACCCCAACGGGGCCCACATACTGTTGGCACTTCATCTCCTAGGGTTAGATTTTTTTATGTTTAGGTTTTTCCACTGTTTCTCAATAATAAATAGGTCTATTAGCCTCATTGTAACACAATTAAGCGACATGTAACCACCACATCTCTTCTTAGAGATAAGCTACAATCACCCAAGCTAGTTTATTTCTATTCTGCATGACAACTTTCAGTATTTTGTTATAAATGAATTGAAGTTTAGTTTTCATTGTAGCTCTATGCTTTTATTTAAATATGTATTTCATCTCATTCCTGCATAAATATGGATCATGCATAGCTCTACTTGTTTACAGTTGGGTAAAGGACAAATCTTCTTTCCCATTGTTAACTAGTTTAAATCGACTATGTCATACCTTTCATTTTCCCCACATATTCCACCCCATGGAAGTGTACTTGGTTGAGAATGCAATAAAACAAAGAATTCCCCTTGCTAATCAAACCTCTCTCTAATGGTTTTGGCATTTAGGCATTTATTCTCTCATTAATTTTCAAATTTTACCCTTTGTTCGTGTATAAATGTTTTACGTTTTTTTTTTTTCACTTTTGTTAAATTTTGCAAATTTATGTGTTTTCTTTCATGTTCTATAAATTTTCTTGTTTTCCCATGTTTTACCGTATATCATATTAACCCTAAATTTTGTATATAATGTGTTGATCCTTGGTTTATTTAATAGTTGTTTTAGTTTGTCGCCTTTTAATTTTGTTTGTTTGTTTTTTTTTTCTTTTTTTTTCTTTTTTTCTGTACATATTTTAATTTTTTTAGTTTTATTAACTTCTTTCATTGGCTGCAATTACTTTAATGTTTAGTTGTTGTAATAAATAAATCTTATGCATTAAATAATTTAATTAATTTGACATAATGAATTAAGGTTTTATTTATAAAAAAAACAAATACAAATACAACGACTTAACTATATGATTAAAGAGCTAATTTCACAAGTTAGATATGTGATTCAATGATAAAGTCATTAGTGGTGTAACTTGGAGGCTATGGTTTCAAATTTCCTAATAATTTTGTTTTCCTTAACTAATATTGCACTAATAATAAAGGGGTTAACTAATTGCTCTTTCATTTGATAAAGATTTTCATTTAATCAAACAACAATTAAAACAACAATAAGTGTATAATATACCTTCACTCATCCACATCTGCATTTAATGTTTGACATTATAGGAGGGTTATTGTTTACTTAATTGTTTGTGCATAAAGTCTGTAGCCAATCTCTTATTTTCTTTTATTGTTTACAACAACTTATGCTCTATAGGAATTAAGGCCTTTTAGCCTAATCTCTGACTAGCTCACTTCCTTTTTCCTATATTTATAATATCTTAGTCCCTACAATGATCAAAAGGGCCCAAACCATAGAGAGTTGATTGGTTCGCTGCATTTTGTACAGTCTGTTTAGGACCATTGTGTTAGGTTTCTTTTATTCTTCTTTTCCATGACTACTGCGTGGTTTGAGTTGCATTATTATTAGATTTAACTCAACTCTCACTCGAGCAGCTTAAAACTTCAAGATAGAGTTCCCATTACTCCCTCGCCAAGGAGTTTGAGATGTTGATATGGGTGTAGTGCTTAAGAGACATTTACATTCCCAAACATCAACATGTTTTCTACCAACCATAATAGGAAGCATCTAGTTTCACTCTCTTTTTGGTTTTCATTACAGTCTATTTGAGTCGAGTATGGCTATTATTAACTTCTTTCTACCTTGTCATGGCATGTCAACCACTTCCTCTTCCAACTCTGAAAAAATAATTTATTGACATGGAATATTTACATGGAAGGAGGACAAAAAGCCTTACCTTTGGTTTACACCTTCCCCTCTAAAACTTACATATTCAATCAACCCTCTTCTGTCCAAATTCAAAAAACACTTAATTTTATTTTATGGTGATGGGAAGGTTAGGGTGAAGGATCAATTTTGTATATTTTATATGTGTGCATGATCCTCAGGGTCAATGAGAATGATAACTGCATGCTCTTGCTTTTGAATTCCTTTATAGGATGTGTTGCCTCCCTCTTTGTTGACCTCCCTAATGAATGTTTTTCTACTTAGGATGAACTTTCCTAATGGTTTACCTATACCTTCGGTACATCGGAGAATCCTTATGATCGTGTTAGGTCCCTATACTACTAGTGTAACCCATTATTATTATAATTGGAACCCCCTTATTATATTTTTGTGCCAATGTAGTCCCCATATTGTTATTATTGTGCCCCATAGAAGCCCACTATTGTTATTGTTGTGCCGTTGCATTATTATTGTTATGTCGACTCTAATTATATTATGACCCCTTAGACTCCTATATATAGAAATGAGGCCTTGTCATTTGTATCATCCAATAATTGTTCATTTGTGTAATGTAAATGATGTATCCTCCTTGAAGAGGTTAATTTTGAAGTTTTTGATCTACCTTTTCTATCTTTTTGTGAGACGGCTTCATAACATTTGATATCAGAGCTTTGGATTCTAAAGTTTCGCTTCTCCAAACAGGTCATCGTGACATTTTCATTATTAATTTTTCTCTATGAAGTTCAAGAAGCTAAAGAAAGAACCCAATTGAGCCAAAATCGTTATCAACCTCAGGTCCAAATTTCAAATCTTGTCTCGCTATATTTTCAGCAATATGAGTTGAGGAAGTTAGGGTTTTTTCAAGCTCCAGAAGTCCATCTCAAATAGTTCATCATGGAATTTTAACTATAATTTGTTTTCTATGAATGATAAGACACTCAAATTAAAACCCATTTGAGCTAAAAATCTTGGTGACACTTGGGCCCAAATTTCAGATCTTGTTTCACTATATTTTTGGAGATATGGTTCAAGACATTTAGGGTTTTTGCAGGCTCCCAAATTACATCCCAAACAGGTGACCTTTGGAAAATCATCATAACTTTCTCTCTGAGCATCGGATTGAAATTTTGTAAGAAGTTACAGAAAGAGGACAGACTTAACTTTTCTTTGTATTTTTTTTAGGTCCTAAGGTTGATACAGTGACTCGTAGAACATCATACAAGTTCTCTCTATTGAAAAACGTTTATAATCAGGTCATCTTGGGAGATTGGGCATAACTCTTTCTTGGAGAATCCAATTTCGATGAAACGGGTGGCATTGGAAAGAGGACATAGAGGGCTACTGTAGGTCATAAGTTGATACCTTGGAGATCTGAAACTTCAGAGATATAATAAAGTCAATATCGAGCTGCTAAAAGCAAGAAAAAGAATGACTCGAATCAAGAAAATAGAAACACCTAGTAAGAAAAATTGGATGGATGATCTAAAGAATGTGATAGAAGCTAATATAAATAGTTTTA
>APFE031612099.1:0-19336 GCA_000404065.3 Pinus taeda
CAGAAGCCTTGGTTGGACAAACGCTTTGGAAGCCTGATGACAATTATGGGTTGAGATACTAGTTCTGGAAGTCGGGTTGGAACAAACGTTCTGAAGCCCTGGACAACTTGAGTAGAGACTAATCTGGTGATGGTTTGTGATGTCTAATCGTGAGATAGTATCACTGTTTGATGGGTTGAGGTGGTTTGGCCTCAGGAAGCCTTAGTTCGGTTTTGATGGATTGTTCCATGAGATCCCACATTCATGCTTGGAATATGGTACGGGGGTGACTGGCTGAAGAGAGATTTGGCTCAATCATGTCTATGATCAGGTGGTTCCTGGAAGTCCCAAATATGATTGGTTGTTGCATCATTAATATGAGGTTATTTCTCCTTTTTATTTCATGAGTATTATATTGGTTCATATATGGATTATATGGTTATTGTTTCCTTGGTATTTCTGTTGTTATTATGTTGGTTATGAATATGTATTATGACAGTGGTGATGTATGGCTCTCATCATGTTTTTACTTGTAAATGAATGAGTCATATCTGATACTACAGGGTGGTATCAGAGCAGGTTACACTTTCTTTGGGTCATATCCGATACCACAGTGGTATCAGAGTGGGTTCCATTATTTTTGGGTGATATCTGATACCACAGGGTGGTATTAGAGCATGGTTCACCCCTCAGACTAGATGGGCAATGTGTTGGTCATGCATTCATGTCGGTTGCATATGTGTTACTTATGCTTTTAGTCCATGTGGTTGTTTCATTTGCATGGTGTTGATCATGGTTGTAGTGATGTCACCATGCAAATGTTGTTGATGTTGTTGTTGGGATGCTTTAGACATGAATGCATGTCAGTTGTATATGAATTTGTTATGCATGTTAGTGTCCATATGTTATTATGCAATCATTGTCATGGTTATAACTATGCATGTATAGTAGGTCAAACATGCATTGTGAGGTCACTGTATGCAATTAGGTCATCGTGATGTTATTGGCATGTTATGATGCTAATGAGTTGGTTGAGATAGTGCAAGAGATGCAGATAATCAAAGTGAAGTTGCAACAATGGACTTCAAGGTAAGAGCATATCATCATACAGGTTTGTACGGTGGGCATGCATGTATGTTGGTTAATGTTTGTTAGAAGCATTAGGGTTACTAACATGATTGTCATTCTATTATTATTGTGGTTACATGCATGATAAATGCTAGTTGATTGGTGTAGTCATATGCATATGTGTTGCATAGTCATGAATGATAGTAACCTATGATTGTATGCATTGCTATTGTTGTTTTATGTTAGATAAGTTGATGATTATGTTATATGTTGTTGATAAGTATGTTATAGGTTACTTTGTTGTTGTTATATGATAGTTAGCTTGATTATTAGGTTATATGTTGCTAATGAGCATGCTATATAACTTGTTGTTATATGCTAGTAACTTGATGATTATGTTCATTACATTAAGATCTTGATGTTATATGTATCATGCTAAATTGAATTGGCCTATGCAGATGGTTAGAGTCGTGACATTCAGGTATGAGTTAATACATTGTGATATGATGTCATACTTATCTAGAATGACTTTGCATATGTGATTATTATGCATGAATGATAATTATTTATGAGTTTATGATGTGAACATGTTAGCTAGTTACTGTTATGGATATCATGACCTTATTTATGGTTGAGCTGATACGTTATGAAGTTATATTGTGCTAATCTAGATTGATTGTGGACACAAGATAGCCTCCCCTGAGATACATTAAGGTATGAGTTTTCTTGTGTTGTCTATTTAGTGTTTGAATGTTTGACTGTGTCATTTATTTGGTGTTTGAGTGTTTGGTGTCTATTCTGTCATCTATTTGTTGTCTGAATGTTTGATTACTTGAATGATAAGAGTATGTATCAATAAGATTTCTTGCCAAAATGATCTTGTTTTAAGATGGTTGTACTAATACATATGTGTTGAGACAGCTGATATGTACTTGAGTGTAAGTAGGTGATAGTTGCAGCATTATGTATTATGACTAAAGAATGTTAGTTGATTGTTGGGTATAACATGGTTGTTAGACTTGGTAAAGGTGTATTTCAAATTAATATACATGATTTTTTGATATTTGGAATGTGAAACTGACATGTGTGAGAAGTTGCAGGGCAACATTCCTAGTATTAGCTTGATAAGGTAATAGTTGATGTATTTATATAACTAACAGTTGGTGACGTGACAATGCATAATAAGACTCAATTGTAACAAGGAAATGGTAAAATAAAGGAATTGGGTGAAAATTCCTTTGGCTATGTTTGGAAACCGCAATTCCAATCGAATAAGTGCTTTGCATACATGAAGTCTTCTTAACCTTGAATTTGACTGACATTATGAGGATATGTGTTATATTCATAAATATGTATTTGATAGGTATAACAATTGGTTCTAGTTATGGCTAGATTTGTCAAAGGATTGGAGTCCCTTGAGAGATGGCGTGGATGTGTTCAGTTGCAAGCAACGTGCTTGTCATAACAAGGTAAGCTAATTGATATATAGTTATATTATTTATATATTGACAATTATGTGTTTATGATAATGTGATGCAGGGAGTTGCATGGCAAGAGAGTTGCCATGAAATCTTGAAGAAGGCTCGGGTTGAGCTTTCCTTGGGAACCATGGAGATTGAGTCACGGTGTTTATTGCTAGTCTTGTGCTTTTGGTCTTTTATGATTTGTTGTGCTCGATTGTGGCTTTGTTTACATCTGGTGTCTGGTCATACCGCTTTGTTTGTGGTGTCGTATTGTTATTGGTTTTCTCTTATTTGCTTCTTGTTCTTGTCTTTTTTTTATGATTCTTGGGAATTGGTTGGGAAAAGAGGAAATTTATAGGAGCTTGGGAAGAGTTGAATGAAACCCAACATGTAATGAAGCTTTGTGCATGTATAAGGGAAACTGAAGGCAAGAGTATGACAGTCAGTTGGATTGGTTGGGTCCAATGGGGTAAATGGACAATGGCAGGACAACCATGAGAAAGGTATCAGGAAAGGTGAAGTAAATGGATTTGAGGCATCACATGCCTTGGCTATGTTGGGAACGATTGTTCTCATTGTTTTGCATGGTGTGCACAGATAAAGGGAGTTCTCTTAACCTTGACCTTATGATATCTGGTAATTATGTTATGATCATGATTATGATGATGTTTATATATGTATACTTATATGTATGTATGTATGTATGTTGTGTCTGACAGGGTCATCATGGATCATGGTTATTTAATGCTAATTTTTATATGTATATATGTGTGTGTGTATGTCGTTGTCTGATAGGATCATGATTTTTTATGCTAATGTTTATGTATATGTATGCATGTATCCATGTATCTATGTCACTGCCCGACAAGGTTATCAGGGATCATTCTTGTGGAGGAATGATTGCTTATGCAGGTGAATGGCATGACGAGGTTCCTGGTCTTATGGGGAATCAAGTGGGGAGAATAGTCATGACAAATATACGAGGTCAATATCATGTGGATATGAATTGATATTTTATGCTTGTATTATGCCTATGTTTATGTTATGATAAGTAACTCCAAGGGATACATCAATTGAATGAAAGTAGTGAGATTCGAGGCATGCTAAGATAAGCATGGATGGCGGTGAGAGACTCGAAGCAAGGTTGCTTGGTAGAGGAAATATGGTCTTGGATGTGCAATGCTATTGTTGTGTATATGTTGTGCATATTTTATATTCAGTGATTGTATCTATGGTGTTGTGTGCATATTGCATATGCAGTGCTGGGTATAGATGGTGTTATGTACATGTTGGATATGCGGTGTTGTTTACATATTATGCATGATGGATATGCGGCGTTGTGTGCATATGGTGTTGTGCGTATGTTGGATATGTAGTGTTGTGTACATATGATGTTATGTACATGTTGTATATGCAGCGCTATGTACATACGGTGTTGTGTGCATGTTGTACAAGTGGTACTATGTACATATGGTGTTGTGTGCATGATCGTACATGTGGTGTTGTGTGGACGGGGCGTTGTGTGGAGGGGGCGTTGTGTACATGTCATGCACGTGACATTGTGTACATATGGTGTCATGTACGTGTCATGCATGTGGTACTATGTACATGTGGTATTGTGTACGCGTCGTACAGGTGGTGCAGTGTGCATGCGGCATTGTGTACATGTTGTGTAGGTGGTGCCTTGTACATATGATGTTGTGCACATGTTGCTCAGGTGGTGTTTTGTACAGGTGGTGCTATGCACATGTTGTACATGTGGTATTGTGTGCATGTCGTACATGTTGTGTTGAGGGCACGCGGTACTATGTATGTACATTATGTAGTCGTGGTATCGTGACATATGTCTTCATTATGTTGTACTTTGTGTATGTATTTGTCTTGTATTGTACATCGAGTGTAGGTGTATGTATTGTGTTGTGGTGTACACCA
Source organism: Pinus taeda (assembly GCA_000404065.3). NCBI lineage: Eukaryota > Viridiplantae > Streptophyta > Pinopsida > Pinales > Pinaceae > Pinus > Pinus taeda. The sequence goes on from APFE031612099.1 coordinate 4,443, forward strand.
AATGTAGGGGTATGTATTGTGTTGTGTTGTACAATGGGTGTAGGTGTATGTGTGGTATGTTAGGTGTAGGTGCATGTATTGCATGGGGTTGTATTTCATGTGCGGTTGTATGTGTGTGATGCACACTATGTGTATGTGCACATGGTTGAGGAGAAGGCACTGGGTGTTTTTGGGGTGTGGAAACCGATCCAATGTGCGTACAAAATACGAACAAAGGTAGAGGCTAAGGATTGATTAAAGGATAAGTATCAATATTTTATTTCAAATTTATTATGCACATGATTTATGATTCTGGTCTGTGATGATTACATGCGATCTATGATTCTGGTTTATGACGGTTACATGTGACTTATGATTTTGATCTATGATGATTGTGTTTTGAGATAACCTGATGTGATATGTTTATGCATAATGATTTGATCAAAGATGCTAGTTTGAATTGTTGTGACAAGAAGTAAACAGGATTGCAAGTGTACCTTACTGATGAGCTATCAATGAGGTATGGTGTGAATTTATTTCAATTTATTTTAAATCTAGTAGTAGTTATGTGCTTGGTATAGGAAAGCATGGGAAATGCCTAGGTTGGGTGATTGAAACTGATTGCAAGAATTAGCAACGTCAGTGAAAGGAATTGAAACAGGAAGCAGTATGTGAGTAAAACATTAACGAGCAGGGCCATTATGGGACACTGGTACCCAATAGTGTCCATTGATTTCCATGAGCATGCTATGATGGTATGATGGTTTTAAGGTAGGGATATGCCGTGGTTTTTGGACCTTATGATGCAAGGAAACCTTCTTGAGGGATGGATTGCCCAGGATGGGGTTGCCAACGGAACTTGGAAGATGTGTGATTGCATGGAAGGGGGTGACCAGATTTCTCGAGGGACTGTGTAGCAGAGAAGGGAAGGTCAGGGATATATCTGTTTTGGTCATTAGCATTGCCAGATGGAATCAAATGCATATTGGGAGTGTGCCCTAAAACAATGAATAGGTAATTATTCACTGAGAGGACAAGTGGCGCAGGATTATAGTGCTGAACATTAGATGGAGGTTTGACCTTGTAGTGGATTTTGGACTTCCTGGAAAGGAGGTGAATCCTGGTATTACTTTTAGGGTGGAGGTGTGAGCCTCTTGATTCCCTTGTTGTGGATGTGGGCGTTGTGTCCTTTTATTTGTTGGTTGAGAAAATGTGAAAATATGTATATGCATGTATTATTGCAAATACTGTATCGAGTTGGATTTATAAAGCTCCATAGATAGTATGATTATTTTTTGGGTGAAGCAAATGTGTATGTGTGTATATGTGGTTATTATTGTAAATAACGTAATGAGTTGTGTTATAAAGCTCTAGTAAACAATATGTTTGTCATGTTTTAGCATACGATCATTTTAAATACTGCAACGAGCTATGTTATAAAGCCCCATGGGCAGTATGTTTTGTTTTCATCGGTCTTGCTGGTTATAGGTGTCATTGAACATCGAGGACAGTGTTCCCCTAAGGGGGAGGGTTATGTACAACCTTGGTTAAAAAATCCATGTAGAAATATATAAGACCATGTTCGTTACAAGCTAAATAGTGGGCAAAACATCCTAGTGGGTATTCATTCGATTTATTATAGCTAAGGAAATTGGCAAAGGCTTTGGAAAGGAAAGAGGCATTTATTTGACATTTTATTTATGAAAATAATGGAAATTAGGAGAAAAGGAAGGTGAAAGGTCACAAGTTGCATGTGAGGAGGAAATTAAAGGAAAATAATAGAACATGAATAAAATAGAGGCCTCATTATTAAAAAGGCTTATGAGGATCAGTTGGCAAGCTTTTGACAGGTTTTTGGTGGAACTCTCTTCTAGTCTTTTTCTCTCTCTCGTACTCTTGGACACTTAGAGTTTTCCTGGAGAACTCTTGGAGGAGTGTGGAATACTTGGAGTTTGGAGCAATAAGGTAAAGGAAACATAGGAAAGTGCAAGAGGACATTGGGATCAATAGCTACAGTTGCTTGTAGGTGCTATTAAGCCTCACAATTTCTTCTTTTTGACACCCTTTTTCACCTATTTTATTCTTCTTTGACCATCATAATCACTCAATGGGCATCAAGTCACAAAATTTATGGCATGGCAGGTATATAGTTGTCTTGTATTTCATAAGTTGATAATTTTCTTTATTGTTAGGCTAATATTTGCTTTAGCTACCGAATTGGGATGATTCTGTAACTAATGTCTGATTCTACAACCAAGCCCGTGGTTTGATAGGTTCCAAGGTGCCAGCTGGAGAGAGAAATATATGGAAAGGTGGCGATCAATGCACTTGATGATTCCCTCATACCTTCATGAACAAGATTGATAAAAGAAGCTTCTAGTTACATGGTCAAGGATAAAGTCAACTTTGTAAGCTATAACAGGTGAGTGAGGAACAAGATATATGCCTCACGATTTGCTTTGTTAATAGCAAATCGTGAGAGAATTTTGTTATGGTATCTTTTCATAGTTAATTTTAGCATTTTGTTAGCAAGGATAGGCATAAAGCTCTGAACATTTAATGATACAGGCTTTATAAAAGACCTCGCAACAGACACAAACAAAATGATTTTTTATGCGACAGTGAAGACTTAAAACTCTGTTTTTAATATTCAATTTATGATGAACCTTTTCATTTCCATGTGTGGTTGACTGTTTGATTGATAGCGTGATTACCTACTTCTCGTGGAGGGACCCCAGGGACCCCATGAGTAGTAAGGATTTTTTTTCGTTTTCAGTAGATAGAATTTATGTATAATTTCATAAGCTTTATGTTCTGTTCAATTGAGTAGATGCGTTTTTAATTTCTTTCAAATCCAAATTATGATTCTTTTACTAATCATCTCTTTTGTTTATATATGCACATGAATTAAACTTAACAGTAGTGATAACAACGATATGATTTATGCTTAGACAAAACTTTATTTGCCTTATAGAACAAAGTATTTATTTGCATAATTAGGTGTTTCATTTCAAACATAAGTGATTTATAATTCAAGCAAGTGTGGATGTAGTTAAGCATAGATTTATTTCATTTTGGTTTCAAACAATTATGAATGATATTCTTATAGATGTTTAATGAGATTAATAGTATCCTTTTCCTTTGAAATCGAGTGTGTGTATAAATAGTGTGAAGAGTGCAATTAATTTTCATTTACAATAAGTGTGGGATTGATTTACTTATATGCAGAGTTGTGAGATTTTCTTTTGAAGTAGAGTGTGAGATTTTCCATAAGTAGTCTTCGGTAAAAGAGTGTGATCATTTCATTTTCTAGGAATAATTGCTTTTCTCATGTGCATTTCAATAACTTAATTTAGAATTTATATTTCGATAACTGAACTTAATGTAGAATTGGTGTCAATAATCAAAGACTTCTAGTATACACAATACACTTACACTTCATCAGCTTAGTAGCCCTAATCAATAATTTAAGGTTAATTAAATTACCAAACATTTTCGTGTTATTGCCAAGGATGTGTAAATAGGAGTCTTTTCTTTTTACTATTAAAAAAAAAAAAACCAACCAAACAAACAAACCATGATATGCATAGGGAAAGAGATTCTAGGGGTAGATTTGAAGGTAGAGGTAAAAGTTTAATTCCAACGTCATCACTCACCCCACCATGACCTCGTAGTACCACACCACCCACTCAAACTCATATTCCATCATTTGTAGGCAAACATAAACTTCTTAAGGTACTTAGATCTGAAATCCAACCTAGAGATTCACCAACCTCATCAGTTGAAGCAGTAATAGAAGAAGAAGATCCTACATCCACAACAAAAGGAGTAGTTTTTCTATCTTCAACTAGAGAAAGACTTCTAGGACAAGAGCTAGAGATCCTTAGTGAAGAAGAAGAGGAAGAAACTATTTTTAACTTACCATTGATAGAAGAACCAGAACCAGAAGAGTTAGAAGAAGAATTAGAAAACTCAATTTTGGAACCTTATATTAGTTCTGAAGAATCTACAATGGCTGGAGAAGGGGAAGGAGAGGTACATAATGTTAATGGTGAACAACCTAGGATTGGAGGAGGAAGAGGAGGAAATAGATGAGGAAGAGGTGGAAGAGGTGGAGGAAGAGGGAGAGGAGGAGGTAGAGGAGATCCAAAACCCTTTGGATTTCCTATTCTTGATGAAGCTACAACAACTACAATGAAAAACATCTCACCCTCCATCCTTCCAAATTTTCATGGATTAAGAAGTGAGGATCCTGAAACATTTATCTTTGAGTTTGAAGTTTTATATAGATCTTAGGATTACTTGCTTGGCACTCAAAAGTTGAAATTGTTTCCAACAACTCTTAAGGACGCAACATTAAAATGGTTCATGGGCTTAGGAGTACATTCTATAAGAATATGGGAATAAATGAAAACTTCATTCTTAGAGAAATATAAGGATTATTGTATGCCCCATAATCTTAAGGATGAAGTATTTAAAATGATGCAGAAAGAAGATGAAAATCTTGAAGATTTCATTGAAAGATTTGCTTATGATGTTAAAAGGGCTAAAATGCATGAACTAGATGAAGAAACTTTGAAAGCTCTTTTATTAAAATTCATTAGAGATGAGTGGATTGATCTTCTCAATTTGATGGGTAAGGGAGATATTTCTTAGTTATCATTTGGAGAAATTTGTGAGTTATGCATACACATTTCAAGAGGTAAGGCAAGAACTGGGAAAAATCCAAGAGACCCTCTCATGTCTAGGATTAATAAATCTGTAGCTGGGACTATAAGTAGCGATGAATTAGGCAATTTGCTTGACAATTTTAAAACAAACATTTTGGGAAGTCTTAGTGAACAATTATATACCCTTAAAGTGCAAAACAAGCAAAATGCTACATTGTCAATCTTTTATCCCAAATGTAGAAAGAAACATGCTCTCAGAGAATGCCCTCTTGACTTAAAAGTGTAGAAACCTGTGTTATATGTGCATAAAATCATGATACACAAGAATGTCCTTCAATACCAGGTCTTAAAGTTGTTTATCGAGAGAAAATAATACCAAATCAAGTAGATCCCCTCTATTTTATTGCTAAGAGACCATTGCAAAATTCACAACCAAATATGACTCAGGGATTTAACACTCAAGCATTTGCACAACCATCACAAAACAATTGGACTGCACCCATGCCTTGGCAATCTTGGCCTCAACCTTAGGCACAAGGATGACAAAATCCTTATGGAAAATATCTTCAATATCCTCAATATTAACAACCTTACCCTATTTTCCCACCACAATATATTCCTCAACATGTTCAACCAACTCAACCTCAAAATCCGAATCCACAACTTTCATTACCATTCCCTCAAAGGCCAAATCAATTGCTTGCTCAACCACTTCCATATCTAAATAATAATAAAAATTCACAACCTGTTTACAATATGGAAGGACAAAATTCCCAAACCTACATGATAACTCCACTAGATCTAAACAATGTCCAACTTAGATCTGGTAGAGTATTGGAAAAGAAGTCCCCATCGGTTGTTATTCAAGAATCTGAAAAGGAGAATCTCCCTGAAAAAGAGAAGTCTCTTAGTCAAGAAGAAAAATCTAAAAAGCAAACCACCCCTATACATTCTGATGGTATTCCAATAAACTCAATTCCTATCATAGAACAACCTTCAGTATTTGTCCAAACACCACCTTTTCCTGAGAGATTAAAAATTAAAAAAGGGGTAGAAAAACATATTTTATTGCTTGATTATGATATGATAAATGAACCGAATAATGTTTGTATAAAAATTCCTTTGTTACAAGCTATCAAAGAAATACCAATATTTGCAAAGACAATCAGGGAATTAAGTATTAAGAGGCCAGGAAGAAAGAGAAAAGAAATCAAAAGAATTCAGTTAGTTGGAACGATGGGAAAAACTACAATTCAGAAATACCTTGATCCAGGAAGTCCTATTGTGAAAACACATATCAATGGTAGTGAAATTCCAAATACATTGATTGATTTAGGAGAAACCATAAACATCATGAGTAAACAAACTATGAATCAATTGAAACTTCCTAATATTCAATATACACCTACATTGTTGCAATTAGCAGACAAATCTGTTATTAAACCTGATGGTGTATTAGAAGACATATTTGTATCCTTAGATTCTTGGGAGTATCCTTTTGATTTTATGATTCTAACACCCAAGATTAATTTAGGAGGACATACATTGATTCTAGGAAGACCGTGGTTAGCTACAACTGATGCTTTTATACGTTGTAGATTTGGTGATATGTTTATTTTTTATGGAAGTTCAACAAAGAAATTCACATTATATCCTCCTGCAAAAACAACAATAGAAGTAGAAAGTGAAGAATGGATAGATGATGATATTGATATACGACCAATCTTTGTTACTTCACAAATAGATGAAGAAGATAAGATTTTGAATTTAATGGAAATTAATGAGTCTTCCTCATATTGTAAATCTAATCAAAGTTTTCAAGAACAATGCAATATTGAATATTTATCATCTCGCCAATTATCTTTACATTCTATGAAAAAATTGGCAATTCTCTAATAGAAATCTTCCCAGAAAAAACCTTGAATATCAATACTAATCTTGAAGAATTTCAAAAGAAAGATTTAATAAAGATGTTACAAGAACATTCCTCTGCTTATGCATGGGAATACACTGACATGAAAGGAATTGATCCTAATACTTGTACACATCATATTTACATCAAAGAAAATGCTAAACCAATCTGACAGCCTCAGAGAAGAATGAATCCAAATTTGAGAGAAATTGTTAAAGAGGAATTACAAACATTGTTAAATGTGAATTTCATTTATCCAATATCAGAATGCCAATGGGTTTCACCATTGGTAATTGTTCCTAAAAATAATGGAAAATGGAGAGTATGCATTGACTATAGGGAATTGTATAAAACTACCTTAAAAGATCATTTTCCACTTCCTTTCATAGATCAAGTTTTAGACACACTGGCAGGAAAGAAATATTTCTCATTTATAGATGGTTTTAGTGGATATAACCAGATCCAGATAGCTCTAGAAGATCAAGATAAAACCACTTTTACCTGTCCATGGGGAACCTATGCCTACCGAGTACTTTCTTTTGGGTTGTGTAATGCACTCGCAACATTCCAAAGGGCAGTTTTAGGAATTTTTTTTATTATCTAATTCATGATTGTGTGGAAGTTTACATGGATGATTTTACGATCTATGGAAATTATTTTGAAGAAGCTCTTAAAAATTTGGAAAAAGTTCTCATTGGATGTAAGGAAGCAAATCTCTTATTAAGCCATGAAAAATGTTTTATGATGTTTACTGAGGGGATTGTTTTAGGACACCATCTTTAAGGGAATGGAATTAGAGTGGATATATCTAAAGTAGAAGCTATTTATAAATTATCAATTCCAACTTGTCAAAGAGATGTCAGAAGTTTTCTTCATTTTACTGGTTACTATAGAAGATTCATACAAAACTTTACAAAAGTTCCTTCTCCACTTTTCAAATTTCTCACAAAAGATTGTGAATTCAATTGGAATTTTGATTGCCAAAAAACTTTTGAAACATTGAAAGGAAATATTTCTGAAACACCTATTCTAAGAGGGCCAAACTAGAAATTACCTTTTCACATTTCAATCTATGCTTCAGATACAACATTAGGAGTTGTATTAGGACAAAAATATTTAACTCCTTATGCCATTTCCTACACCGATAAAAATTTTACTCCTACAAAGTTAGATTATACTATAACAGAAAAGGAGTTTTTAGCTGTTGTCCATGCCATTAATAAATTCTTACATTACATCATTGATTACAAAACCTTTGCACATACAAATCATTCTACAATTAGGTAGTTAATGAATAAACCAATTACTAATGGCAAAATTACAGGATGGTTATTATTGTTACAAGAATTCAATATTACTATTTTGGATCAACCTGGGAAAAAAAATACAGTTGCTGACTTTCTATCTAGGATTCAAAATGATAATAATGATGTAGCTGTAGAAGATAATTTTCCTGATGAATATCTTTTTGCAGTATCTATTAAATCTCCTTGGTTTGTAGATATTGCTAATTATTGGCTACAAGAAAGTTACCATTATATTTGTCTCGTCGAGAGAAAAGAAAGGTAATTCGAATTAGTGCATCTTACTCATGGATAAATGGAGAATTGTACAAAACAAGGTGAGATCTGATTATTCGAAGATGTGTCAAAGAAGATGAAGTATTAGAGATACTAAAGGCTTGTCCTGATGAACCATGTGGAGGACACTTCGTTGATAAAAGAATTGCTTACAGAATCCTTCTCTTAGGATATTATTGGCCTTCCCTTTTCAAGGATGCCAAATAATATGTAAAGAGATGTGATAGTTGTAAACGAATGGAGAAACCTGTTCCTTCAGATGAAATGCCTCTGCAACCTCAGGTACTCATTAAACCTTTTGAGAAATGGGCTCTGGCTTTTGTTTCTCCAATTAATCCACCATCCAGATAAAAAAGGTATATTCTTGTTTGCACTGATTATGTTACGAAATGGTCAGAAGCTAAAGCACTTTCTTTTGCTACTGAAATGTTGTAGTTTCATTTTTTTTAAAGGATATTTTTACTCGTTTTGGTGTCCCAAGGGAAATTATGACAGATCAAGGTACTCAATTTACATCCAAGTTGGTACAGAAAATAATTGAGGAATATAAAATCAAACATTGGAAGTCCACTCCAAATCATCCACAGGCAAATGGACAGGGGGAATCCACCAATAAATTAATTGAAGCAATTCTTACTAAGACTGTGAATCTGCATAAAAGAGATTGGGCAGAAAAGCTTCCAGAAGCTTTATGGTCATACCATACCACATGGAGAAACACTACAGTACATACTCCCTATGAACTTGTTTATGGGAAGCAAGTCTTATTTCCTATTGAGTTCAAGGTAAAAGCCTTCAAGACAACAGTTAAATTAGGTCTTGAACTATCTGAAGCACATAAACAAAGAATGGAGCAACTAAATGAACTAGAGGAGATGAGACAGGATGTTATTCAAAGAACCAACATAGTTCAACAACAAAGATCCAGGTGACATGACAAGTACATGAAGGAAAGACAATTTCAGCCAGGAGATTGGGCATTACTTTTTGACTCAAAGTTTAAAGATTTTCAAGGAAAATTTCAAACTCATTGGATTGGGCCTTATGAGATTGAAACTGTCTTTGATAATGGTGTAGTCAGGATCAAAACCATTGATGAAGAAAGAGTGACATTCCTTGTAAATGGTCATCAATTGAGAATTTATCAAAAACCATTGACAAATGAAGAATTTGTTAAAAACTTTCAAGACAATGTTGATTTAAAGATGATTAGGAAGGATTTTCCTTCCTCTCCAACTTGATTTGTAAAGCTTTTTGTTTTCTAAAAAAAATAAATGAAAATAATAATAATAATAATAATAAAAGATAAATTGTATAAACATGAAACCAACAGTGTTGGCATGTTTATACAGAAAATTTAGAGTGAAAACCAAGTATTCTTGGCAACCTAAATGTTCTTTTTCATTCTTATTCTAATCTCCATTTTATTTATATCCTTCTTTTTCTTTTCAGAATAAGTAGCTACAGAATGTTGAGAATCTGTAGCTTTGACAAAGTTTTGCAACTGATATTGACAAGAATCATTCACTAGGATAATTGAAGATTTTAGCAGAAGGGAATGATCAAGCCTACAATTGAAATCACCTAAGGACAATTCAAAAAGAACAATCAAGCATTAGAATAAAAAACTTGACGATATGTAAATAAAGGTAAAAACATTAGATTATGAAACACTGTAGACATTGCACCGCCATTTGATATAATGATTATTGTTCTAACTTCAGACTCAGTTATAAATATCATGTCATATCAATGAAGTTAGCTGGAAAAGCCCATTTTCCATTCATCATTACACAAACACTTCATTTTTGAAACCCTGTTTCATTGATAATTCCGCTCACTCATATCCATTCATACTTTGTTTTCTCAAGAGCCATTTTACTCATTTCCTACCATTTCACTCTCGTCCATACTCATATTTATGAATCCGATATCATTCCAAAACCTTGTCAAAGAAGAAATTGTGGAGTAAAACTTCACCAACATGGGAGCCATTGTTAGAATAGAGCCAAATGGAAAGCAGTTTATGGAAGGGTACCCACAGATCAAGCAGATGCTACAACAAGCACAATGGTTGGATTTAATAGAAAAATCGATGGTTATGAAAAAGAGGTTACCAAGTCTTTTGCCCAAGCCTTTGATGGAACTGAAGCAAAAATCGGGGACATCAAAATAGTGGTGACAAAATCCTTCATGGTCGAGGTAACTAGACTACCGAGGGTTAGCGAGAGGTGGTTCAAAAACAGTGGAATTGAAGGGGATGAATGGAAGGCATTTCTAAATAACCCACGTATGGATACTATTGTCTTTAAAAAGGATATTCCAAGCACAAATCTCAAAAGTAAATGGAGGAATTTATTGTTAGTTATTTATAAGTTCATTATTGTGAGGGTAGATTCGGTAACATGTTTTTCTACCACATCCATTTAATGGTTCACTTCCCTGAAGGAAATGAAATCAATTTACCTTATTTTCTACTTAATAGCTTGAAGAAGATGTCCGGTAATACTCAAAGAAAAATACAGTCCACTGAAAATACTATGTATCATCATGGTCTTGTAAAATTTCTTATTGAACCTCATCTTGAGAGTTTAAGAGATAACTGGGAGAGTTTTCTAATCATAAATCATTTTAAGGAAATAGAGCAAGAAGAACCTAGTAGCAGTAAGGTAAAGAGAAGCAAGAGAAAATTATCTAAAAACCCTACTGATAACCCACTTCTACAATCAGAGCAACATTCAGAAGATGAAATTCCCCTTGTAAATGTTTTAGAAAACATAAAGAAGAAAAGTGTTAGAAGAAAGAAATCCAATGAAAAAGAAGAAAATACACCCAAAAAGAAAATAGAGGAAACAAAGGAAGCCATCATAGAACAAAAGAAAACTCCTCTTAGTAAAACTTCATCTACTGTTAGGAGAATTGCCGGACTCAACAAATCAACAAAGGAATCATTTCAACAATCTGTAGAATTTGTCAATTTGGAGGAAGATGAAGAACTGAAGATTCCATCGCCTATAGTTCCATCACCAACTTTATCACCAGTTTCATCACCAATTGCTAATACAGTGAGAAGAACACCTGAAATTGACCCAGTTCAACAAGAGATATATGGTTACATAGAGTCTTTCGAGAAGAAACCTACAGAAAAACCCAACACATCCTCAAATCAAGGAATTCAGCCTGATAGTCCACAAGAACCTCCAATTGTGAATACTCTCAAACAAGACATATTTGAATTGGAGACACTTAAAACAGGAACATGAAACATTGAAAGTGTAGAATTAAATACAAAGGACTCAAAATGATAACGTTCTCTTACATCTTGCTCTGTGGTATGATAAGAATAAAAAACTAGAGGAAAAGAACAAATCCCTTAAGAGAAAGGTAAGTATAAGATTTTGGTGAAGAAACCAAGGACGATAGTTGCTAAGAAGAAGGTAAAGAAAACAAACTTGGATGTTCTGGCTCAAGTTTTTGAAGGAGTGCAGTGGTAGAGAAAGGCTATCAATTTTGAATTTTTGCATCAAGACATGCAATGACCTCCACCGGGGGGAGTGTTGAGCCTCACAATTGCTTCTTTTTTACACACTTTTTCACCTATTTTATTCTTTGACCATCATAATCACTCAATGGGCATCAAATCATAGGATTTATGGCATGAAAGGTATATAACTGTCTTGTATTTCATAAGTTGATAATGTTCTTTATTATTAGGCTAATATTTACTTTAGCTACCAAATTGGGATGATTCTACAACTAATGTCTGATTCTATAGCCAAGTCCATGGTTTGATAGGTTCCAAGGTGCCAGCTGGAGAGAGAAATATATGGAAAGGTGGCGATCAATGCACTTAATGATTCCCTCGTACCTTAATGAACGAGATTGATAAAAGAAGATTCCAGTTACGTGGTCAAGGATAAAGTCAACTTTGTAAGCTATAACAGGTGAGCGAGGAACGAGATATACGCCTCACGATTTGCTTTGTTAATAGAAAATCATTAGAGAATTTTGTTATGGTATATTTTCATAGTTAATAATTTTAGCATTCTATTAGCAAGGATAGGCATAAAGCTCTGAGCATTTAATGATACAGGCTTTATAAAAGACCTCGCAGCAGACACAAACACAATGATTTTTTATGCGATAATGAAGACTTAAAACTCTGTTTTTAATATTCAATTTATGATGAACCTTTTTGTTTCCATGCATGGTTGACTGTTTGAATGATTGTGTGAGTACCTGCTTCTAGTGGAGGGCCCCCTCGAGCAGTAAGGATTTTTGTTCATTTTCAATAGATAGAATTTATGTATAATTTCATAAGATTTTTGTTCTGTTCAATTGAGTAGATGCGTTTTAAATTTCTTTCCGATTCAAATTACGATTGTTTTACTAATCATCTCTTTTTTTTTATAGATGCACATGAATTAAGCTTAACAACAATGATAGAAACGATATGATTTATGCTTAGACAGAACTTTATTTGCCTTATAGAACAAATGATTTATTTGCACAATTAGGTGTTTCATTTCAAACATAAGCAATTTATAATTCAAGCAAGTGTGGATGTAGTTAAGTAGAGATTTATTTCATTTTGGTTTCAAACAATTATGAATGATATTCTTACAAATGTGTGATGAGATTAATAGTATCCTTTTCCTTTGAAATCAATTGTGTATATAAATAGTGTGAAGAGTGCAATTAATTTTCATTTACAACAAGTGTGGGATTGATTTACTTATATGCAGAGTTGTGAGATTTTCTTTTGAAGCAGAGTCTGAGATTTTCCATAAGTAGCCTTCGGTAAAAGAGTGTGATCATTTCATTTTTTAGGAATAATTGCTTTTCTCATGTGCATTTAAATAACCTAATTTAGAATTTATATTTCAATAATTTAGCTTAATTTAGAATTGGTGTGAATAATCAAAGACTTCTAGTATATACAATACACTTACACTTAATTAGCTTACTAGCCCTAGTCGATAATTTGTGCAAGTAATTTAAAGTTAATTAAATTACCAAACATGTATCGAGTTGCATGTATGATTTCCTTGCTAGTTTTGGCATGCATGGCACATGCTTGTAGTTTATTGGTTATGATATGTCATTGGCATGAAGGATTGCTTGGATTAACATTGGTTTTGCCTAACCTTGCTATTTTCTAGATAGCCATGATGTTGTGGGTTTTACTTTTGTTTTTTGGTTGGTTTTCTTGTTCCTTTGGCTATGGGTGAGATACTAGTTCCTGGATCCTTGGTTGGACAAACGCTCTAGAACCCTGTAACAACTTGAGTTGAGTTACTAGTCCTAGAAGCCTTGGTTGGACAAACGATATGGAATCCCTTGGTGGGTTGAGTTACTAGCCCTGGAAGCCTTGGTTGGACAAACACTCTGGAAGCCCTTGGTGGATTGAGTTACTAGTCTTGGAAGCCTTGGTTGGATAAACGCTTTGGAAGCCCTTGGTGGGTTGAGTTATTAGTCTTGGAAGCCTTGGTTGGACAAACACTCTGGAAGCCCGACGATAGTTGTGGGTTGATTTACTAATCCTGGAAGCCTTGGTTGGACAAATGCTCTGGAAGCCGGATGACAACTGTGGATTGAGTTACTATTCCTAGAAGCTGCATTGTAACTGTAAAAATTTCATAATAATATGACACTTATTCACAGAGATTATCCTGATTATACACTATTTGCAGAATCATGCATAATACATAACCTCCTCTACGTTGATCATCAATTTAGTAGTATTCAAAAACATACACATGTGCACATTGAAGCATCAATCACACATATCAACACAGTATGTACCCGGGGAACGCATAAAAGCTGAAAACCGCCAACTATATGTATATTATATTGATTGAGAACATGTAACGATACATAGTACAATACTCCTCGCAAGTACTCAGCACTATCTCCACCTGTTACATACAAACTAGCTCAAATCTGAATCAATCACAGGTTCAAATCTCCTCCGCTGCTTGTCTGCCTCCACTGCGCAATCCTGCATGAGAACACTGATGAATGAATGATCCAAATTCATATTTCCCTTGGATATACCACGCAATCCTCGTTGGCAATACTCAATCCATTGATTGTGAAAATCTCATGCACAACTATAGTCACAACTGACAGCTGTCTTGCCCTTTCACTTACCTCTAGCACTTGTCTCCACTGAACTGTCCTTGCACTGAGTTAATTGATGTATTCTTCAGTTGCTTTATGAGTTAATAATTAGTGAACTAATTAATAACTAATTCACACCACTCAATACTAGTGTATTTGTTAGTTAGACTAAATACAACTAGTTCAACTAAGTCAAACTGAACACAACTCCATCAACTCCTGATCCAACTCCACATAACTCAATCACTGAAGTCCTAACTGAAGTCCTCCATGCAATAGCTCAAGTAACCCATTAGAAAAGTGTATTTCCTTCTGGCAGTTGCATGTGCCACATCTGTAGCTCGAACTGAAGTACTCCAAGAGGATAAGATAATGTTTATAGTCCAAATATTATTAAGAGCTAATAATATTCGACTGTTCTATATTTAGGCTGGCAGTCTAAAAATAAACTCCACCCATATGTCTAAAAATAGAAGTCCGTCTATTTTTACCAACATGACCAATCATCCACAAATAGCATCCTGCAACTCATAGACCATGATCCATATGCACAAAAATAGACATAGTCTAAAAATAGACTTTGTGCCAAAAATAGCCTACGGGACCACTTAGTGAAGGCGACTTCTTTTC
>APFE031612103.1:0-34032 GCA_000404065.3 Pinus taeda
ACAAGATGATGGAGCTTAGTGAAAAGAGTCGCCCTCACTAAGTGTGTCCGCAGGCTATTTTTGGCGCAAGTCTATTTTTAGACTATGTCTATTTTTAGACATATGGATCATGTCTATGGATTGCAGGTTGCTGTTTATGGATGATATCAAGTTGGAAAAAATAGATGGACTTCTATTTTTAGATCACAGCGGAGTGACTGCTCAGTCTAAATATAGAACAGTCAAGTATTATTAGCTCATAATAATATTTAGACTATGAACTTTGTCTTATTCTCTTGGAGCACTTCAGGATGAGCTACGGATGTGGTACATGCAGATCCCAGAAGGAAATACGTGGTTACCTATGGGATGACTAATATTTGCATGCAGGACTCCAGTTAGAACTCAAGTGAGTTGAGTTTAGTGGACTGGAGGTACAGTTGATGGAGTTGTGTTCAGTTTAGCTTTGTTAAACTGGTTGTATTTAGTCTAACTGGCGAATAGACTAGAGATGAGTTGGGTGAATTAGTTATTAATTAATTCACAAGTTATTAACTCATAATACAACTAATGAATACATCAGTTAACTCAGTTGCATGTCAGTGCATGTTCAGTTCAGCAGGGACAGGTGTTAGAGAATCAGATTGCTATCAGTTGTGACTATAGTTGTGCACCAGATCTTGCACAAATCAGGGGATTGAGTGTGCCAATGAGTTTGCTCACGTATTTGCCCACATTGTAGCTTGTGCTCACGTGATTTAGCCAAGGAAAGACGTGGTTGCCTTGGAATTATCACCAGTTCTTGTGCAGGTATTGAGCAGCGGAGGCAGGCAAGCAGCGAAGGAGATTTGAGCCAGTGATTGACACAGATCTGAGCTGTATTGTGTGTAACAGGTGGAGCTGGTACTGGATTGCTTGTGATAAGCATTGTACTTTGTAATGTTACATGACTCAATCATTAATATACAGATAGTTGGGGTTTTTAGCGAGATGCTTTCCCCGGGATACATACTGTGTTAATGTGTGAATGCTCTTGATGTTTTATTGTTATTGATGCTGTTATATTGATGATCAACGTAGAGGAGCTTATGTATTGTGTATGTTTTCCGCAATAGTACATGATCAGGATAATCTCTGTTGAATATGTGTTAAATTATTCAAAATTTCTACACCTCTTTCATCCTAGAAAAAGCAACATAGGTCATTATAGTTACATTGCTTATGCCTTCCAATTCTTCTTCTCTCCATTCTTTCTTCTTATGAATGAGTTAATGCTAGCACCAACCAACCTTCCAAGTTTGACCTACAAACATAATTGTAAGTCTAGATACAAACCAATATAATCCTCTAGATCCCTAAATGGGTGTAACGAAACCCAACTACTGACCTTTAGAAAATACAAAATAATTAGTAAGAATTGATGCAGATATGGGTCTCAAAGAACACTAGGGAAATAACATGAGAGGACCTATAAGGTAAGAATGCATACATTAAGAGAAGATAACCTATCACTCTTCCTACTACCAAGGTATCTTTGGAATGAGCCATTGCAGCATAAGTGAAATCCAATTTTCTTCCTTCTCACCTTCGCTTTAACAAAATTCAAAATAGAAGTCTATTTAAGTGATGTGATGAATGTAGTGCAAGTGTCTTATGGCATGTAAATTAATGGAATGGACTAACTTGACACGTCACCTACAACATGTATGATAGTGAGGTGAATTTCTGCCACATATGAACCGAAATAGAGGACAACCACTATAATTTTGAGATCTATTTTTACGCTTTACTTTGCCTCTTTCAAACGCTCTAGAAATACTAACTCTTAAATTTTAGAGAGAATGTTGATTAAGACTTTATTCTTGAGATTGTGCTTGCCAAGATTTTGAACAAAATTGTCCCAAGAAATAGAAGATTCTTTGAGTGACCATTATCCTACATTATTATGGCTAGCCAATGAGTAATGGATAAATATGAAAAGAGGTTATGATTGTACTGTTTGTTGGACAGGTAATTCCCCAAAGGTTGATATCTACTTTGGTAATGTTTGTGGACGCATGTTGGAAGTTGTTTTGAACCACATCAATATGAAAACTCGAATTCCAGTTTGTGGAATGATCTCTCGCTATAATTAGGTGGTTATAAATGATGTATTGTTATACCAGGGAGTTTATATGCAATAGCTTAGGTTGTTACAATTTATTAATGTATATTATATATATGTATGAGTAGGAGTGGAAGCAACATTTTGGATTGAGAAACCTGCTCAACTTGGTGGAGAAATGTGCCAACATGAAGGCCTCCTGTGTGGGCAATAACTTCATCGCATGGTGAAGTTCTTTGAGGAGATGACACGGTACATCAAGCAAGGATAAATTAAATACAAGGAAGATGTTGTAGTGGGGTTGGATAGTTTTTTTAAAGCGGTCAATTCCATGTTTAGTGGAGAGAATATTGGTAAACTTGTCATTTATCTCAAGCCTCCACAACCCAAATAAATTATGCATGAAGGCATCACAATGAATTTTGGATGAATATGAGAGGGCATGTTTCTTGAAGAGGATCATATCTACAATGCAGTCTTTTTTTCTCAAGCCATTGCAATAAATTCTGATTGAGCATGAGAGGGCGTGTTTCTTGAAGTGATGGGAATGGTTAAAGGTTCTTACATATCTATAAGGGCTCTGCAGTCATATTTCTCTTCACAACACAAGCTCCTTTCACTTTTTATAAATGATAACTATTTGTGGATTTTGAATTTTGGTTTTAAATATTTTTTTTGAAATTTTAGTTTTATTTATTAATTTTAATTTTTTATTATATTTATTTACACATTAATCTATATATTTCTATATAAATATTTTCAAACTTATTTATTAATTTTAAATTTATTATATTTATCTTAAATTAGAATATATAATATTATCATCTTATTTAAAATGTAATTAATTATTCCATATGAAATTTAAACATTTTAGAAAAAAATTTAATACATAATTTATTTATGCACAAATTTGATGCACGGAAAACAAGGTGTAGTCGGATTTGTTGTGAATTTTTCTAGCCCTGGGTCATGGCCTGCTTGATGGTTAAAATGTCCGAATAGATGGAACGATAAGTTACAGGTTGTGCACATTTTTCTCTTCTAAAAAAAATCACTTATTGTTCATTTGTCTTCTCTAAGATGGATGTTGTATGGAGGTTCATCAATATTTAAACTCGGATGGGTTTAATTTTAACTTATGAAACATCATAGAAACAATGTTATCGTGAAAATTCCATGATGACCTATTTGAAGCAGCAAAACCCTAGAATCCAAAGCTCTGATACCAATTGTTATGTAACCAACTTACAAAATAGAAGAAAAGATAAAACAATGACTTCAAAATTAACCTCTTCAATGGGGAAACCTCCTTTACATTACACAAATGAACCATTCTTGGATGATACAACTGACAAGACCTCCTTTCTATATATAGGAGTCTAAGGGGTCACAATATATTCAAAGCCGACATAACAATAATAATGTAAGGACACAACAATAACAATAGTGGGATTCTATGGGGCACAATAATAACAATATGGGGGCAACATGGGGACACCAATAACAATAAAGGGATACAATGACAATAATAGTAAGGGAATACACTAGTATTATAGGGACCTAACAACTTTCGTGTTGTCCACGGTTCCACTAGTATCAACGCCATATACTATAGTCTATAACATAGAATAAGTGACCATTGAACACCACCAACAACCAACACAATCAAGAAGTCCTATGTGTTATGGGAGCCAAGGCAGGAGAAACAAGAATCAGTTGTAGATGTAGAAAAGTATATCATATTTACAAGAGGCAAATGAAGAAACTTTGAGCTTTCTAATGCAGTGGTTAGGGTTGTTAGGGTAACAAAAGAAAGGGTTTCATAGGTAGCCCATGAACGAGGATGGCCACAGAGAGGCCATATTTGTTTACAAGTAAACTGATATGGATACAGTTTATGATGAAGATTTGATCAGACATAAATGTTAAGCTCCTTCCCATCCCATCCATTCTTCCCAAGAATGGTCATCGTCTCTCATCAATCCCTCCACATAGTAATCAACATGATAGTTTTGCTTACTTTCCTTTTCCAAATAGGGCATTACATCTTGGATATTCATCACAAAAATGAAACATCAGAACCATGGGCATGCATAACAGTCATATGTTTATTAAATTATAAACTGAAAATCACAATTTATTATTTTTTCCCATAAACGAATCCTTAAGAGGAGTCGAGGAACACTTTTGGACATTCATGAATGTGTTCATGGCATCCATATTAAACCACTAGATAGTAAAAGATTAGAGTAAATCCAATCCAAGTGAAAAATAAGATAGGGGGGTACTTAAACTAACTTCCAACCCAAGTGGAAAATAAGACAGGGCAATACTTAAAACAGACTAAACAATCCCCTGGGGCTTACAAAAATTATTCGTAGGCAACCGAGTTACCTCATAAGCTTGATTGATATTGTGAAATTGAGTCCCATAGTTACTTCCTTTTCAAACATTAGGATTATATTACAACTCGATTATATCAACATCAGAATTATAATGAAACCAAATTATATCATGGGTTCAATATGATTTTCGTGCAAAACAAATTATTGAACATGGATCATGATTCTTAAAACATTTCTATGGCCTGTGAATGGTTAGAAGATATTTTTCCCTAAAAACATGATTCACCATAAAACTTTCGATTTCTAACTTCTGTCAGAAGTATACCACGCCTTTTTGTTTTAATCATGGAATTACTGCTACTAAAAATATCTGAGGCTGAAATTTTGGGAAATTATTTCAAGCGGGTACTTCCATACCTGCAACAGAAGGCGATGGTAGGCTTTCTTGAAATATTTCTCAGCAACCCCGAGGCTCAATCTCAGATCCTCATACTCCTCTTTCATCCCAAGGAAAGCAACATTGGTTATCATAGTTACATTGCTTATGCCTTCGTATTCTTCTTCTCTCCATTCTTTCTTCTTATGAATGAGTTACTGCTAGCATCAACCAACCTTCCAAGTTTGACAGCCATGATATATAACAAAATAACCCCGCTAACCTACAAACATAGTTGTATGTCCAGATGCAAACCAATCTAATCCTCTAGATCCTTAGATGAGTGTAACGAAACCCAACTACTAACCTTCAGAAAATACAAAATAATTAGTAAGAATTGATGCAGATATGGGTCTCAAAGAACATGAGGGAAATAACATGAGAGGACCTATAAGGTAAGAATGCATATGTTAAGAGAAGATAACCTATCACTCTTCCTACTACCAATGTATCTATGGAACGAGCCCTTGCAGTAGAAGTGAAATCCAATTTTCTTCCTTCCCACCTTCGTTTCAACAAAATTCAAAATCGAAGTCGATTCAAGTGATGTGATGAATGTAGTGCAAGTGTCTTATGTCATGTAAATTAATGGAATGAACTAACGTGACATGTTGCCTACCACATGTATGATAATGAGACGAATTTCTGCCACATATGAACCGAAATGGAGGACAACCACTATAATTTTGAGATCTACTTTTATGCTTTACTTTGCCTCTTTCAAACGCTCTCATAAATACTCTCTTAAATTTTAGAGAGAAGGTTGATTGAGACTTGATTCTTGAGATTGTGTTGGCCAAGATTTTGAACAACGCTGTCCCAAGAAATAGAAGATTCTTTGAGTGACCATTATCCTATAGTATTATGGCTAGCTAATGAGTAATGGAAAAATATGAAAAGAGGATATGGTTGTACTGTTTGTTGGACATGTACTTCCCCGAGGTCGATATCTACTTTGGTAATGTTGGTGGAAGCATGTTGGAAGTTGTTTTGAACCACATCAATATGAAAGCTCGAATTCCAGTTTGTGGAATGATCTCTCGCTATAATTAGGTGATTATAAATGATGTATTGTTATACCAATGGAGTCTATATGCAATAGCTTAGGTTGTTACAGTTTATTAATGTATATTATACATGTGTGAGCAGGAATGGAAGCAGCTTTTTGGATTTGGAAACCTGCTCAACTTGGTGGGGAAATGTGCCAAAATGAAGGCTTCCTGTGTGGGAAATACCTTCATCTAATGGCAAAGTTCTTTGAGGAGATGACAGGGTACATCAAGCAAGGATAAATTAAATACAAGGAAGATGTTATAGTGAGGTTGGATAGTACTTTGAAAGGTGTCAATTCCATGTTTAGTGGAGAGAATATTGGTAACCCTGTCATTTATCTCAAGCCTCCGCAACCCAAATAAATTCTACATGAAGGCATCACAATGAATTTTGGATGAATATGAGAGAGCATGTTTCTTGAAGAGGATCATATCTACAATGGAGTGTTTTTTTCTCAAACAAGTGCAATAAATTTTGATTGAGCATGAGAGGGTGGGTTTCTTGAAGTGATGGGAATGGTTAGAGGTTTTTACATATCTATAAGGGATATGTAGTCATATTGCTCTTCATGACACAAGCTATTTTCACTTTTTATAAATGATAATTATTTGTGGATTTTGAATTTTGGTTTTAAATATTTTTTTTGAAATTTTAGTTTTATTTATTAATTTAATTTTTATTATATTTATTTACACATTAATCTATATAATTTTATGTAAATATTTCAAATATATTTATTAATTTTAAATTTTATTATATTTATCTTAAATTAGACTATATATAATATTATTAATCTTATTTTAAAATGTAATTAATAAGTCCATAAGAAATTTAAACATTTTAGAAAAAAAAATTTAATAGATATTTTATTTATGCACAAATTTGATGCGTGGAAAACATGATATAATCAGATTTGTTGTGAATTTTTCTAACCCTGGGTCATGGCCTGCTTGATGGTTAAAATGTCCAAAAAGATGGAACGATAAATTACAGGTAGTGCACACTTTTCTCTTCTAAAAAAGCGTTCATTTTTTTCATTTGTCTTCTCTGAAATGGATGTATCACAAGAAACTGTGTCATGAAGCTATATGCAGGTGGCCATCATTGTATGCGGGGCTTCTAAGTTACAGAGTTATAAATAGAAATGGTGTTGTTTATTGAGGTGTCAATTTGTGTGGAGAGTTAAATAGAAATGGTGTTGTTTATTGAGGTGTCAATTTGTGTGGAGAGTTAAAAATTATCGGAATCTGGTTTATTGTTTTTTTTCTTGAATTTATATTAAGAGAGTTTGAATTGTGTTTTTGGAAAATAGATTTAGCATTTTTAAAAATTTCTAATGTATTCAAAATTTTAAAATCTAACCATTATAACTTGCATTTCCCAAAATATCTGCTAAATTTTATTAAAATCATGCAAAAATTAAATTACAATATTAAAAATTTGTAAAATTCAACTATGCTCCATTTATTAACTAAATACCAAATACCTCTATTTCTTTTGTTTTGTTATCATATATTTTAGATTGAAATCTAATAATACTTTTTCTTTTTAATTATAATTCTTTATTGTATATTTAAAAAAAAAAAAAAAAAATATTTATTCTGATGTTTTTAAATATAAAAATAATTTTAACATTTTACAACAAATTTAAAAACATTTAAATTAATAATTAATAAAAAAAAATTCATTTCTAACCAAAAAAATTTATTAAAAAAAACCAAAAAGTCCCCCACATCATACCGCTACAATCCATAATAAAAAGAAATGAAAAAGAAATGTTGTGACTAGCACATTCACCTAAGGTCCCCGCATCAGACAGCTACAATCCATAATAATAAAAAATGTTGTGACTACCATGTGAATGTGTGGGTGGAGTCTCAAGGTTACGAGGATTAATCGTGGGTGGAGTCCAAGGCAATAATGTCTGAATTGGAATCTCTGAATTTGAAGTTCAATGGTAACAGAAAAGCGTAGGGCCTAATTACATAGGTTCAGTTCCTTTATTTTAAACGGCCAGGTGTCAGTAAACGTTGATCCGGTGCTTATGGGTTATCCAAATTGTAAATTTATTTAAATAATAAATTTGTTTTTGTTTTTTGTTTTTTTTTTTTAATTTGGTTAAAATTTCAGATTTAAAGTTATTTAATTATAATACATATTATTATTATTTAATTTTATAAAAATTAATTTTTTTTTATGAAATTACACAAATTAGTTATTTATAAGGTATTTTGTATTATTTTGTATTATTATTAATTAGTTAATATATATATATACTATATATATATATATATATATATATATATATTTTTTTTTTACATATATCAATATTTTTGAATTTTTTTTACAAAAGTTCACTCAAGATTTGATATTTTGCTTCTTTTATCAACAAAAGTGGAACTATGAAATTTGGACATATTAAGTATATCAATATTTTTGCCTTTTTATTAGTAAAGGTTCACTTAAGATTTCACATTTTACTTCTCCATCAACAAAAGTGGAACTATCAAATTTTGGACAAATTAAGTATATCAATATTTTTTACTTACTTTTTTAGTAAAGGTTCACTCAAGATTTGACATTTTGCTTCTCCTATCAAACAAAATAAAGAAAAAATTAATAATTAGTTAATAAATGGTAAAAGTGAAATTACTTTGTCAAATACAACAACTATTGAAGTAGAAAGTTGCTCTTAGCAATAGAGTTTTCTCAAAAAAAATTCAAATAATCTTTTTCAATACTTATTCTATTAAAAATAAGAGCTTTTATATTTAGTCATTTCATTTTTCTAAATGATCTTCTCAAATCTTTTATTCTTTGGGTGTACTTTGCACCTTTACCACCAATTGCTAGTTTACTCTTGTTATTAATTATACATATATACACTTCATTAATCACACCTTTGTAAGAAAATATTTTCATACTATTGAAATACACAATTTGGTTACTATATATATATATAGAAAGAAAAATATTGTATATATTGATAAGGTAAAGTATATACATTGTTCCTCATATGTTTTTTCAGATTTGCTTTTCTAGACTTAGAAATAATTGAATGTTACCTTCTGCCTAGATACCAAAAATTTAAGGGAGTAAAACCTTGTGTCTACATTTTTTTCCCGAATTATAACAAAGAAGAAAAGTACATAAATACATTAGAATGCTAAAAGGAGAGATTGGTTGTCAACAAGTCAATCTCCTCAGCATGTGCAAATTGATGGAGTCCAACAAAGTTTACTGGAAGTTGGAGAGCTTCCTTTGATAAACCACCTACTTCCATGTTGAGCTCATGTAAAATATGATAGAAACCGATTTGATACAAATAATTATGAACAACCTTGATCTCTGATAATAACACGTCGATGCCAATTATGCATACACTATCCATATGGTTTGCCCAATTAATGACCAACTTTGATGGCATATGGTTTGCCCAATTAATGACCAACTTTGAATCTCCCATCACCTGGAGATTTCAAACACCTTTTTTCTAGGCCACTTCTAGTAGAACTCATAAGGCTACAAACTTGGCCTTGTTATTTTACCCCCTACGAGGGGCATATCATGCATATAAGAAATGGGAGTGACTTAAGTACAAGACTACCCAACACCACGTCGTGGAGGATGGTCGTGGCTAGCACCATCAAAGAAACCCCAGGGAGAACCGAAATCAAATTCAAGAATACATAGGCTCCTTTGTTTGGGGAGGGGAGGGTTTTACTTAAATTTCTAAGCCAAAGTGGACACCTTTTCAGCACATGCAGACAGGGGGATGAACTTGTCCTGAAAAACGACAAGATTTTATGATTTCCAAACAAAAGCAATAAGTAGACAAGGTAGGACTTTAAAAGAAGAAACTTGTTTATAGACCACCACATTTTAAAAGCATTAGCGAAAGCCAAGCCCATCCACCTTGAATTTGGATTAAATATTTCCACAAAAACTCACAAATCTGATATATATAATTTCATCTCATAAAAAGGTGAGGGTGGGACTCCTCTCGTGCTTTGCATAGGGGAAATTGATTAAGACCAGACCAGTTGCACCTTCTAAACTTGTCCCAGATGAGTAACGTGTCACTAAGAGCTATCCATGCAAAGAGTTTAGCCTTTAGAGGGTTGTTGGTTCCCCAAATATATCTCCACAACCAACTTCTTTCCTCAATGAATTGTTATTCAAACCACACCTTATAACCCATCTTGGCAGTGAAAGATGTTGTGTGGTGACTTTTTGACCAAACAAGTAGGTTTGGAATATTGTCTCTCATATACAAATGATTCTCCGCCAATAAGTTGATGTAACAATCTCATTCTATTGTTATTTCGCTCGCTAGACTCGTAGGTCTAGGGGGCTAGGCACTAGCATCTACTACAATAATAATATTCAGACGATCAAGAGAGGATAATAGAGGAGCAAAGAGGTTGTAATCATTACCTACACCATACCAAGGGTAACGTCCTATTCATATTTGATGGCCATCCCCTACACGCCACACGACCCATTTGTCAACCAGGGGAAAGGCTCTTACCAGTGCTTTCCATATTATTGAGCCTTTGGAGGACTTATTTGGCACTATGAACCATTCCATAATTGATTCTCTAGGAAAATATTTAGCTTGCATTACTTTGTACCAAAATTAAAGACCTTGTGTTAATATCCATAGGTTATATATATATAACTTAAAAAATAATCAAGGAAAATTTTAAGAATATTATATATTTATTTTAAGGTTTAAAAGCCTTTACGAATCTTACTAGTCCTTAATATTCAAATTGTAAAATGCTTGGAATTTTCTTATAAAAATATTCAAATTTTTAATTATTTTATATAATATCTATAAAATATTGGTGATTTATAAGGTAAAATAATTTTGTAATATAAAGCTTGGGTGAATCAACTTTAGAGAAAGAATAGAGATTCATGAATATTTTTGATAAAAAAAGCATGGAAAATTAACCTACCTGCTAATATTAACCCCTAAAATTTTCCCTAAATCACACACACACACATAATTTATTAAATGCCAAAATTTGAATGTGTGTGTGTCTCAATATTTTTTAAAAATAATTTTAAAAAATATTTTATTTTTAATGAATATTAGTGTCCACACAAAGATATATAATTCAAAACTAGTAAATATAAAAAATTATATTGAAAATTTTAAATTCAAATTTATTAAACTATGCCCCTGATTAGGGAAAGGGTGCACACTTAGTATTTACAATCTCGACCACAATGAACCATCATATTATGGAGAGGAGAGGATGGTGACACAACTATCACCACACTCAATGAAGGGAGGAAGCAAGATTGCCCCATCCTCCATTCAACAACTTGACTTAAATGAGAATCTGCCTAACATATATTAATGATGTTGTAATTAAGGATTTGAGTGGTCAATCTTCGAAATTTTCTCGATAGAAGCATGTTTAACAAACAAGCCAAGTTTCATTCTATTTTAGTTTTATCAATTTCAATGTTTTTCATCAAAGTTCTTCCTATTACAGGGAGAATTACTACTTTCACTTTGCTATTTCTTATTTTTTGGAGGGTTCTTCCTATTACAAGGAGAATTACCACTTTCACTTTGCTATTTCTTATTTTTTGAAGGGGGCAGGTCTAGGTCCTCCTTATTCTGCATCCCTAGTTATTGTTTCTATCTTTTCGCCTAGCAATTGACTTTATCGCCTGCTTTTCTTTTCAAGGGACCCATTCAAATGGCGGGTAGATCTGCAAGGAAGGAAGGAGCAACCTGCTGGTTGTGGCTCGGATCTTGGCAGAGGAATCAATTACATTAGCAGAAGAGGGACAGGTGGCAGACGAATCATTATTTAACAAATTCCCATTGTATGCCCACCAGCTGGCCGTCGCTGGCATCCTGTTCTGTAGGCTAGATGTAAGGCAACCCTTATCCCGATTGCAGGTTCTCGGGACCACCTCTTCGCCTCAGTTGAGATGGGGACCCATTCACTTTATCGCCCTTCTTTTCTTTTCAAGGAACCCGTTCACATGCAAATTGCGGGGGAGATCTGCAAGGAAGGAGCAATCTGCAAGTAATTCTATAAAAGCAAAAGGAGGGACAGGTGGCAGAGTAATCATTACTTCACAAATTTGGTTGTGTGCCCAGCCGCTGGCCGTCGCTGGCATCCTGTTTTGCAGACTAGATGTAATTGTTGTGGACTGTGAAATAGGTTTAGGTTTTCAATTTGGAAGGTCAAAATACTTTCTTTCTCTCAATCTGTCCATCTCTGCTTCACTTCTGACTGTATGTCCGTTTCAATGGAAAACCTGCAAACATCCACCGTGTTGTAGCTAAATGAACTCCAACTGAGACACCGCAATATGGACTTGGATTTAAACCAAGCAAGAATTGATACCCTTTTATATAAGAACAAAGAACAAGTCTCACCAATATTCCCTACTAATTTGATAAAAGTTCCACTTTATTTTAAATCACTTACATAACTCTAAATTTTGTAGATTTTATTTTTAATTTATTTGTTTATATATTATCTATCTATACATATAACAATGTACTCACAAAACTTGAGTGCCTATTTTATATATATATATATATATAGAAACATTGAGTTCACCACACTTACTCCTTAGGTTATTGGCCAACAAAATCATAATTTTTCTGAAATTATTTTAGTTTTCCCAATAATACGGAAAATAAAATTATTATAACCATGATTCATATTTTCTTGAAATTTCTTAACTTCAAAGAAAAATTCATCAAAACCATGAAAAACAAAAAATCTACTAAACAATTAAACTCCCCTCACTATGCTCTGCCAGTGCCCAAATTTTAAATAATTGAATTTTTAAATAACAGTGGTTGAGATGGGGAATTTTCCAGGCATCATCTTGACTTTATCGCCTGCGTTTCTTTTCAAAAAGAATACAATGAACGATGAAAAATAAATAAATCTACTTCTTTCAATTAATTTTTTTAATAATAATCTACTTCCTTCCTAATTAGATTATGTTCACTATGCTCTTAGTGGTCCCGTCCCACCGCCCAAACATTAAATAATTGAATTTTTAAACAGTGGTGTAGATAGGGACTTGAGCCGGTCAGCGGGGAATGTGTTTCCCGGAAGTTTACCGTGACCGAAAGATACCGCCACGTATAAATCACGGTTTCTTATGTCCTGAATTTCGGATTCCTTGATTTAACAATGGGATTTCTTGATCAATGATCCAGAAATATTGGGTATTTCTATTAACCATTTTTGATTTCTTTTTGGAGGTTTGGAACAGCCTTCCAAGGTATTTCATGGAAGGGTATCTGCGTTGATTTCAGAGAGTCTAGCTAGGTTGGGGCGCACACTGTTTCTGGGTTCCAGAGAATTGCAGATCTAGAACTCAATATCAACCATTTGAGAGCTGCGTTGATTTCAGAGAGTCTAGCCAGGGTGGGGCGCACACTGTTTCTTGCGTTGCGGAGAATTGCAGATCCAGAACTCAATATGAACCATTTGAGAGCTGCAACTCTGGGAGAGTATGTCTAAGCAGTGGCTAGGCCTATGGTCTGTCTAGAATCCAGGTTAGTTTTCAAAATTTTCGCAATCATATAAAAGTTATATTATGTTATAACAAGATAGTCCTTGAAGCCCAAGAAAAACACCCGTCACGGGAGAGATGTGAGCAGAAAGAGTGGTAAAATAAGTGCTATGATATTTTACATTCTCTTCAGCATTTGGTTTAGCTAAAGCTGGGTTAACTGGCACAATCTGGTATTCATATAAAAGTTCATAATCACATAAACCCCTTAAACAATTTCATACAGGAAAGCCCTACGAATTTATAATAACACAGGTG
Organism: Pinus taeda; assembly: GCA_000404065.3. Classification (NCBI taxonomy): domain Eukaryota; kingdom Viridiplantae; phylum Streptophyta; class Pinopsida; order Pinales; family Pinaceae; genus Pinus; species Pinus taeda. The sequence goes on from APFE031612103.1 coordinate 13,748, forward strand.
TTGAAAGAATTTATAATGATCCAGAAATATTGGGTATTTGATGATCAAGGTTTGGAACAGCTTTCCAAGGTATTTCATGGAAGGGTATCTGCGTTGATTTCAGAGAGTCTAGATAGGGTGGGGCGCACACTGTTTCTGGGTTCCAGAGAATTGCAGATCTAGAACTCAATATCAACCATTTGAGAGCGGCGTTGATTTCAGAGAGTCTAGCCAGGGTGGGGCGCACACTGTTCTGGGTTGCAGAGAATTGCAGATCTAGAACTCAATATGAACCATTTGAGAGCTGCGTTGATTTCAGAGAGTCTAGCCAGGGTGGGCGCACACTGTTCTGGGTTGCAGAGAATTGCAGATCTAGAACTCAATATGAACCATTTGAGAGCTGCAACTCTGGGAGAGCATGTCTATGCAGTGGCTAGGCCTATGGTCTGTCTAGAATCCAGGTTAGTTTTCAAAATTTTCGCAATCATATAAAAGTTATATTATGTTATAACAAGATAGTCCTTGAAGCCCAAGAAAAACACCCGTCACGGGAGAGATGTGAGCAGAAAGAGTGGTAAAATAAGTGCTATGATATTTTACATTCTCTTCAGCATTTGGTTTAGCTAAAGCTTGGTTAACTGGAACAATCTGGTATTCATATAAAAGTTCACACTCACATAAAACCCTTAAACAATTTCATACATATTTTATTCGCAGAAATTAGATGGCCTCAACTAAGACAGGAAAGCCGTCCGAATTTATAATAACACAGGTGTTGAAAGACACAATCTCTTTCAATTAGTTCTGCAAACGACTATATGATCCCTCCAAACGACCAAGCTGGAAAAATTTTTTGATTATACAAGTTCTTAGACCATTGGACTGGTGATGTTTCAGAGTTTTAAATGGATTTTTAAATTAAGATAAAAAATTCGATATTTTTTTTAAATTAAGATAAAAAACTAGATATTTTTTTTCATTTTCATTTGTGGCGGAAGAACTGTTGAGATCAATAAAAATGTCTACTTTTCGGATTCCTGAGATTTCAGAGTATGACTTTTTGAACCCATGACTTTTCGGGATCCTGAAATTTCGGAGTATGACTTTTCGGATTCATAAGGTTTCAAAGTTTTTGATATTAAGCTTTTTCAAATTAAGATAAAAATCATGGATTCATAAGGTTTCAAAGTTTTTGATATTAAGCTTTTTCAAATTAAGATAAAAATCCAGATAATTTTTTCTATTTGAGGTTGAAAGACCGTTAAAATCCGTGAGAATGTCGAAATTACTGAGAGTGTAGAGAAAGTTAAACCCATAAACTCGTGGACTGGTAATGTTTCAGAGTTTTAAAAGTTTAGCTTTTCAAAATTTTCACGAAAATCAAGATATTTTTATTCCCATGCGGTTGAGGACCTTATAATTATGTAATATAGAAATTAGCAGTTTGTATCACTTCTAAATTTTGACTTTTTCAAAATTCAAAATCTTTTCAGGATATTGTCATAATAAAACCCTACTCAATCGTGAAATTTCAACTAAATTTTTTATCAAATTTGTGAACCAATGCATATCCCTTTATTACAAGATGATTAGGTTATTCAATCGGTACTTGGATCCCTTTATTACAGGATTAGGTTATTCCAATATATATTCCGCCCTGACAGTCTAAGACCAAAAAGAAATGGGTTTTATATACTGGTGTTGCAAATCGAGTCGGTAATGCTGTATGAAATTGGGTGAGTTTCATGACAATGTTTCTTTAAAATTTTTGAAAAGGAAAATCAAATGCTGAATATTTGCTTCCAAACGTTTGATTTAAACGAACTTTTACTTTTCCTATTACCAGTTTCAGGATTCAAAAAAATTATACAAAGCCCTGTCGCGTTTGAATTTCTGTAAAGCTTTTATAATCCGGAAAGTCTGAAAATCAAGAGTTGGGCACGGCAAATCAAATCAAGGGCTGGGCTAGGCAATTTTTGCAGTGTTTACGCTATATCTATAGTCACACTTCAGTTTTTTTAGAAAAAAAAAATTATTATGGAAAAGAAAGTAAATATATGAATAAGAGTAAATTTCAATCACTATAGATGTGTTGTTCGTGTTCAGACGAGTCATTATCTATCCGCGGACACAAATTTACTTAGACTTAAAATGTGATAACATTTTTGTTAATGGTAACCAAATTTACTTAGACTTAAAATGTGATAACATCTTTGTTAATGGTAACCATGGTGAGGTCAAAATTTGGGAAGGGATGTTATTGGTATTCATTGCAGAGAAAGCATGCAAAGTACTAAAAAGAGAGAACTCTCTTCCATCAAGGCTTGAAAAATCAAATTCTTCACGTAATAGCTCAGAGTTATTAAAATATTTAAGAGAATAATATTTTTCCAAATATGAAAATAATAAATTAACTTTCATTTTCATTTAATTCGAGTAATGTCAAACATTGTAATGTGGAACTCTTGTCACATTTTCTTTAATATTAATTATGATATTTTTAATCGGTTTTAAATTTTAAAACTTCTTAAATTTCAAAAACAATGTGAACCATACATAATAATGCATTATAGACTATAAATAATATGGATTCTGAGTATCATTGTTTTTATATGATATGTGTAAGATTTTAGATTTTGACATCACATTAAAAAAATTATCATTTATCTTTTCAACATGATTTTTGAGTAAGATAAATATTTTTTTATTTAGCTTTTATCTGAAATAAAAGAAAATAGATAATGCGTTATAGACTATAAATAATATGGATTCTGAGTATCATTGTTTTTATCTTTTCAACCTGATTTTTGAGTAAGATAAATATTTTTTTATTTAGCTTTTATCTGAAATAAAAGAAAATAGATAATGCATTATAGACTATAAATAATATCGATTCTGAGTATCATTGTTTTTATATGATATGTGTAAGATTTTAGATTTTGATATAAATAATATGGATTCTGAGTATCATTGTTTTTATATGATATGTGTAAGATTTTAGATTTTGATATCACATTAAAAGAATTATCATTTTATCTTTTCAACATGATTTTTGAGTAAGATAAATATTTTTTTATTTTATTTAGCTTTTACCTGAAATAAAAGAAAATAGAAATTTTGGTTGGAGCGATACCAATCATGACCATATTTTCAAACACAAATTTTAACTAGATAAATATTTTCATGGCATTTTTCTCTAAAAATATTTTCATGGCATTTTTCTCAAAAAAATAAAAGTAGTGATTAGAATAATCCCATAGCCTGATTATGTAAAATATCATTTTCCTGTAAATAAAACTAAAATAAAATAAAAATAAAAGTGAGTTAATAAAGATAATGATTAGAATATAAAATAAAAGTAAGTTAATCAAAATAAAAAAAATTAATAAACATAGTAGTTGGAATAATACCATTGTGTAATTAAGATTACTACTTTATTATTATTATTCCCTATAATATATCCCTTATTAAATCCTTCAAAAGTTGATAACAAAGTAATATGTTTCCAAACATTACAATTTTTTTTTAATGCAAATTAAAAAACGCATATTAAACTGTGTGGGTGTTTGGTGTTGTGCAGGAAAAAGGAATCTTTTTAAAGGATACATATTCCAAAGTCAAGCATCGAGCTACAGGTGGCGGTGGCAAACGGAATGATTAGTTTATATTATTGCAGTCAAATATTCTTAGAAAAGTGAGGGACGGGTGGCTTTATGTTATTCTCCTAATAATATCCAGCTTGCAATCAAGTATTCATAGAAAATTGAGGTCTTCGCAGATGGATATTCAGCTACAGCTTGCAGGTAAATGTTCATTGAAAATTGAGAGACCGGTGGTATTGAGATCCAGCTTGCAGTTAGAGACTCATGGAAAATTGAGAGACCGGTGAAAGATTGAATCAATAATCTAGTTGTATTCCTATTGGGTTCCAGCTTGGACCAATTACCATCGTGTGCCCACCGGCTGGCGCCATTGCCACGTTGGTCTGTAGATTAAGATGCTATGATATAAATAAGATTTAGATTTCAGTTTATGAGGAGCCAAATACCTTCATTTTCTTAATCTATCAACCTGTGCTTCACTTCTGTTTTGTATTTCTGTTCAATGGCAGATCGGCTAACTTCCACCGATTCCTCAATGGATATGCCATCAACCTCCACGAACCCAAACACCTACTACCACGATGTGTTTATCAATCATCGTGGTCCCGACGTTAAAGAAACTTTGGCTACCAAGCTTTACAAACGCCTTCTTTCACATAATTTGCGACCTTTCCTGGACAAGGATGAACTGCAGAAGGGAGATTACATAGATGCTCAAATTGAAAATGCCATCCGAACCGCCTCTATCCACATTGTCATTTTCTCACCCAGATATGCTGAATCTAGGTGGTGTCTGGATGAGCTGCTCCTGATATTGAACAAGTCTGGGGATATCATATTTCCCATCTTTTATAAAGTGGAGTTTTCGGAGGTGCGATATATTACAAACCGGTATGCTAAAGCACTGAGTTATCATGAAGAGAAAGGCAGATACGACAATAAAACACTTGAGAATTGGAGAAATGCCCTCAAGAAAGCGTCGTTAATAAACGGCTTCGAACTCAAGGCCGACAATGAGTTGGAACTCTTAACTCTTCCTGTCGTTATTATTTATTTATCTAACTGGTATTGCTATACACTTACTGTTTTATTTGTTTGGAGTGGATTTTACAATGCTTTTATGTGCTTTGTTGAGATTTTCCAGGGACGAAAACAAGCTATTGGAGGAGGAAGACAAGCTAGTGGAGGAGGTCGTGGAATGCGTGCTTAAAAAGCGCAGAAAGACACCGCTGTATGTGGCTGAGTTTCCAGCTGGTCTGCAAGAAAAAATAGAAGATTTTGAAAGGAGTGTGTTATGGCAGCAACAGAAGAATGACAAAGCTCGGGTGTTGGGGATTGTTGGCTTGGGCGGAGTGGGCAAGACAACGCTAGCCAAAGAACTCTTCAACAGGAAGAGGAACGATTTCAACAAATCCTCTTTCTTATATGATGTCAGAGAGAGAGCGCGTCTAAGCTCTTTGAACTCCTTGCAGAGCAAACTTCTTGAGGGCTTGACTCAGAGCACTGAGCCAATAGATAGCATTGAAAAAGGCATAGAAATTCTCAGAGAACGTCTTTCATCTTTACATGCTCTAATCATTTTAGATGACGTAGATGATGCATCTCAGTTGCGTGCATTTTTGCCAGTGGCAAACGTCCTCCATTCTGATAGCTTGATTTTAGTTACATCTCGCTACAAGAATGTCCTCACAAGCTCAGCAATAGCAGAGTCATCAATATATCAGTTAACAGGGCTCGATGATCAATACTCTCGACAACTCTTCTGTGCGCATGCCTTCTTGCAGCCTCATCCACGGGTAGGATTCGAGAACCTTGTAGACGAGTTTTGCAAAGCCTGCGATGGATTGCCTTTGTCTTTGAAGGTGTTTGGGGCACATTTCTGTGGAAAGAACGACCAATGTTATTGGAAAGGTCAACTGCAGAAACTTCGCCAAAAACTTCCCAAAGAGATTATGGAGAGGCTTAAGATAAGTTACGATGCTCTGGATGAAGAAGAGGAAAGGCAAATCTTCTTAGACATTTCCTGTTATTTCATTGGGGAAGACAGGGATATGGCGATAAGAATATGGGATGGATCAGGCTGGAACGGTCTGGTGGGCCTTGCAAATCTCCAGGACAGGTGCCTCGTTGAGGTTGACACAGAAAATAATACCATAAAAATGCACGATCATCTGAGAGACCTGGGAAGACAAATTGTGGATCAGCAGAAGTCATGTGGAGTAATCCCGCATCGTGAATGGCGTGTGATGAAGGGCATTCCTAAGTTGTGGCGGCAATATTCTGTAAGTGCTTGAATTATTCATACAGCTTTATGGTTTCTTTATTCAGCGAAAGCAGAAAAGAGGAATCTTGTTGCTCTGTTTAATTTGTTTGTTGCTTGTTTTAAACGAATGAACAGGTAATAACTGAGGTGCGCGGAATTAGGACGGTCTACGAACTTTCAGACAAAGATCTTTCAGACGAAGAACTCTCAGACGAAGATCTTTCAGCAGAAGAACTTTCAGCAGAAGGGTCGTCATGGTTGAAAAGTTGCTGTGAAGAGGTGTTCGGAAACTGCCTGAGGAAGTTGATCGATCCTTCACCGTATCGTTTCAGTAAGTTACAAGTGGTTGCAACTGAAGGTGATGATTTAAAAAACATATTGAATAGGGTTAAGTCGCCAGATTTGATATGGCTACGCTGGAGGGACTGTCCGGACAACTGCCTGCCTCCCTGGCTTCTGAATCTGATGAAGAATGTAAGGGTCTTAGAAGTGAGCGGAAAGAAATTGGGTACACTATGGCGAACATCTCAGGTGAAAGTTCACGCTGATTCCTTCGTTTGCATGTCTATTATTCTTATTATTTGCCGCTCTATTTAGTGAGATGAAAATATCTTATATTTCACTATTGCGTTGCAGGCACCTCTAGAGTTGCGGGAATTGACTATTCATTCTTCTGATTCTCCTCTTTTCGAGTTTCCAAAGTCCATTGGTCAGCTGAAGCACCTAGAAAAGATTGTGGTGAAGTCTGGTGGTCTCGAATTGTTACCAAAAGAATTTTGTGATTTGCACTCCCTGAAATACCTCGATCTCTCTGGTTCCGGAGGCTTGCGAATGCTTCCAGATTCCTTTGGTTGCTTAACAAATCTCGTGCACCTTGATCTCAGTTCTTCCTCGAGTTTGCAAATGCTTCCAAATTCCTTTGGCAATTTAATTCGCCTTAAATATCTGAATCTCGACGAGTGCTCAGAGTTGACCATATCCAATGAAACATTTGCAAATGTCCGTTCTCTTGTAGAATTACATCTGCGGGGTACAAATTTACAAAAATTGCCTGAGGATATCAGAAACCTCAGGAATCTGGAAGTACTTACTGTGGGAAGCCATTCCTTGAAAGAACTGCCATGTTCGCTGGGTCACCTGAGCAGATTGAAGCACATGGAGCTCGTCTATTGCAGAGAACTGAAATCTTTGCCCGATTCGTTGGGACTGCTGACTCAGCTGTCAGAGTTGAAGATAGAGGAATGTGGAATACAGTCCTTACCGCCAGAAATGGAGAAATTGAGCAACCTGGTAAAGTTAACAGTAAGATCCTGTCCGATACGCGAGCTGCCATTGAAAAGCGGGGTGGAAGGAGCACTGTCCCGACTGGAATACTTACAGCTGGAGAGAACAGAAATATCGAAGATATGTTTGGTTGAGGGTGTTTGTCCCAGCCTTAAACATATCTACATCGATGGTTGCAATGATCTGGTGGAGGTTGGAGCACTGCCACCAACACTCATAACACTGTCTGTGAAAAGATGTGACAAACTGAGGAAAATGGAAGGGCTGTCTAATCTTAGTAACCTTCAAGAACTATACATCAGGCGGTGTAAAGAGTTGGAGGAGCTGCCGTGTCTTGAAAGGTTAATATCTTTGAAGTCAATCCGGGTGTGGGATTGTGATAAGGTGAGGAAAATGGAAGGGCTTCATAATCTTACAAACCTTCAAGAACTACACATCGAGGGGTGTAAAGAGTTGGAGGAGATGCCGTGTGTTGAAAGGTTAATATCTTTGAAGAGGATCACTTTGGAGTACTGTGATAAGGTGAGGAAAATGGAAGGGCTTCATAATCTTACAAACCTTCAAGAACTATGGATCACGAGGTGTAAAGAGTTGGAGGAGCTGCCGTGTCTTTCAAGGTTAATATCTTTGAAGTCGATCCGGGTGAGTGGTTGTCATAAGGTGAGGAAAATGGAAGGGCTTCATAATCTTACAAACCTTCAAAAACTAGAGATCAGGGAGTGTAAAGAGTTGGAGGAGCTGCCGTGTCTGGAAAGGTTAATATCTTTGAAGAGGATCACTTTGGAGTACTGTGATAAGGTGAGGAAAATGGAAGGGCTTCATAATCTTACAAACCTTCAAAAACTAGAGATCAGGGAGTGTAAAGAGTTGGAGGAGCTGCCGTGTCTGGAAAGGTTAATATCTTTGAAGTCGATCCAGGTGAGTGGTTGTGATAAGGTGAGGAAAATGGAAGGGCTTCATAATCTTACAAACCTTCAAGTACTAGAGATCAGGGGGTGTAAAGAGTTGGAGGAGCTGCCGTGTCTTGAAAGGTTACTATCTTTGAAGTCGATCCAGGTGAGTGGTTGTGATAAGGTGAGGAAAATGGAAGGGCTTCATAATCTTACAAACCTTCTTGGACTACTCATCAGCGGGTGTAAAGAGTTGGAGGAGCTGCCCTGTCTTGAAAGGTTAATATCTTTGAAGTGGATCTTTCTGATTGGTTGTGAAAAGGTGAGGAAAATGGAAGGGCTTCATAATCTTACAAACCTTCAAGAACTACACATCAGGGGGTGTAAAGAGTTGGAGGAGCTGCCGTGTCTTGAAAGGTTAATATCTTTGAAGACGATTTTCATTGATGATTGTTGTAAGTTAAAAAGAATAGAGGGCCTGGGGCAGCTGACACAGCTTCAACAGTGTAGCGTGGTTGTATATATAGACGGACAACCACAGAGACAGCAGCAGCTGGATTGAAGTACACCGTGGCTTCAACGGGTGGATTGAAGTACACCGTGGCTTTATGCGATGGCGATGAGGGCTGGAAATGTGCAATCTGTGTTGAAGTCTCGAGACAGCTAATTATTGTAACTTGTAATTATTGAAAAGCTTTATCATGAATTATTTTTCTTATTTTTTTTTTAAGTTTTAAATTTAAAAATTTAAAAAATAATAAATAAATAAACCGTAGATTGAATGGTATTTTAAATGTTGTATTCTTTTCTGCTTCGTTCATAATACTTTCAATTTAATTTATGAAAAAAATGTTAAATTATAAATATTATCCTATTTTTATTTCTATAAATGATTTCAATAATTCACATTAAATTGTATTATTAATTATTATTATTATATATTATATTTTTTTTAAATTCAAATAATATATTTGGTTATTATTATTTATTATTTTAATATATTATATTATAAAAAATGTTAAATTTATAAAAAAAATCTATATTTTATTTCGTATATAATTTAATAATTTATATTAAATTTATTATTAATTAAATATTATTATTTTTAAATTAATAATATATTTTATTTCTTATTAAAATTTATGTTTTTATTTTTAAATATATTAGATGAAGATGATTAACTTCTACAAACACTAATGTGGTATGTTGGATCTTAAGAAAGTAAGAAATTAATTCATAATCTTTAATATTTTATTTTTTAATTAAAAAGAAGGGGAATAAACGTTTTTAAATCACAATAGTACAATAGTTTTGTTTAACAAGTCGAGAAGGTTGGTAGTGTGACAAATGTTTTGGAGATGAGAACCTTGTAATCCAAGATAATGTGCTTTTCATCTTCAATCATTTTAGTATAAAAAACGCGACAAATTATTTCATCCCAAAGGTGTTATGGGAATAGACCCACACTTGGTTTCACTTCGAAGCTCATAAGAATTGATTCTTATCTTCACAATGTTCATTTTCTTATTAGGATTGGTAAAGACAAACATAATTCTAGCTAGTAAGAGTGGTGTTCATTACCTCTTTATAATATCTCAACTTCCCTTTCCCCTTTAGCTCTTCATCATCCCACAACTATCCTTAAATTTAGAAGTAATAGTATTTTTAATATTATCCTTATTCTCTAAGATGATGTCCTCCTTTATCTGACAATGGTCGAGCCAAACTTGGACATTCTTGTGCCATGCTCGCTTGAGCCGGAGGTGAGGGTTTTGACTAGAGTTAGAAACAATTTTGGGGAACTTCTTGCCTTCCTTGTTGTAAAACTTCTTCTTATACAACAAATACCTGAACATAGCCATGTTTTCAATGGGGGAAAGACTAGCTTCAATCAAGAGGATATGATAGGGAGTATTTCCTTTAATCTTCAGGTTGTCGGTTATAAATTTCTTTATTCAATCTTCCTTCATGATTCTCTAGACATACTACAACCCCAAACCTCACAACCATATAAAATAATAGGGCTAACAAGAGTCTCAAAGAGGAGTTCTTTTTTACTCCAAACCTAAAGGTCAATCGACTTACAATTGTTTTCAAGCTCACAATAAGTTTTCCATCCTCAAATAATCTTTTTCTCAATGTTATTATTCCAGTTGAGTTGATGATTAATGTCAATACCTAAATATTTGTATGAAGAAAACTTATCCAAGTAATTGTTATCATATATGAAATTATCATGATTGATCTTTTTGGATTTAACTATCATGACTTTAGTCTTGTCTGTATTAATAGTCATACCCATCCCGGAGCAATAATCATCCCGGAGCAATAATCATGGAGGATTTTATGTTGCTTGTCGAGATCATGATGGATTTTGGTTAGGAGGAAGATATCATCAACATAAAGGAGAAGAGTAATGACCATACTAGCAAGCTTGGGGCCATTGCATCCCGCAGCTTCCAACCACTCTTTTAGCTCATCAATGTAAATGCCAAAAAGGGTATGGGATAGGGGGCACCTTTGCATAACGTCAATATTGCATTTAATTTCTTTAGACCAACCCTTGGTGGTCTTAATCTTAGCGACAACATTCTCGTATAGCCAAATCACAACAACTGTCAACTCGAGAGGAACCATTATCTATTCGAGTCTTTACCATAGCTTATCCCGAGGAACTTTGTTGAAAGATTTTTGAAAATCAACAAAACAACGATGATAATACTATATTTTTATTTGAAAATAAAATATAATTTTATGAAATTTTGTATATATATGTATGAACAATTCTTTGAACTGATATTTTCTATGACTACATTAGTTCATTTATTCATATTAATTGATTTTTTAATAAAATATTATTCGACATTATTTTAGTTTTTCTTTTCTTTTTTATTAGTTAATTTAATGATACAAAAAAAAATTATAATTCAAAGCATAAAAAATTATTAACATTATTAGAAAAAAGAAAAAAAAAAATAATATAGAAAGGGCTACCACATTTTCAAATAAAACAAAACTCTACACAATCAATTAAACAAGTGGGATAACTACATAGCAACATAGTCCCTGCCTCTTTTGGTATTTATCGGTATGCTAGCATTGTTGAGGAAGTACAAGGTCCACGTTTTGTCATTATTTGAAAATAGTTTTTTCCATGTTGCACCTCCTAATTCTACAAGCTACTATGACAAACACTGATTGCAGAGTCCTCTACACATTCTTCATTTGTTTACAACTAGTAATTATTACAAAATGATTTAGAGTAAATGTTATTAAGCACTCAAACAATGTCTTGACTACATGTCGATTCGCCCAATAAATGGCGAAAAAAATACATTTACCGGTAGGGGAGATTTTATTAATCATAGGATTAAGCCTTAATTAATTTTTTAATATGCATTAATCCACACCATGGGAGGTTGATTGAGTTTATGTGACATTTCGTCGAATCGTTGCCACAAAATAGGAAAATGTGTGTGTCAACTAACGTGAAAATTGACGGTTTACACTTTTTAATTAACCTGAGTTAGCAATAGCCATTGTGGCAAGCATAGTGTGTAAAGTGATGACATATTGCTCGAAAATAAAGAAACATGGTAGTTGCAATATTTGATTTATGCATGTTGATATGGCCAAAATAGGTGACATGTGGCAGTACAAAGCTTGAGGTGTCGGGTGGAGCATAATACCCACATTAGGCTTGGTGATTCATTTCTCGACACAAATTCATAGTGTATCACTTAGAATTGGCAGGGAACATGGCCTAATAGAAGTTGTGAGACAAAGATCTTTATGTCATTTAACATAAGCATTAATGCTAGTCCTTTTCCAACTAATACATGTCACTGTGTGGTCTATATCGTTTGTCCATGTTAGCAGCTAGAACAACTCATCATAAAACACTAAGTTCAAGGATTAATAGAAAAAATAAATGTCTTATGTTATATAACAAAAGCAAATTCCCATCGTGGCACAACATGAATGTTAATCCTTGCAATTAAAGAATTAATCTATGCACTTTAAGTATTAACATCATTAATTAAGGGTAATCAAATTTATTATGGTTAATGCGTATATTGGAGGCCATTGCACATTTAAATGGAACTAATCGTCACATTTGTTCAACGAAGACTCAGATGTTAGATGTATTTTCAGGCCTTAATGGAAATTCATAAACTTTTGTACCAGAGTAATGGTGAAATGATCATGTATTTATGGCTTAATAAAATGAAAACCTATTAAATTTTGATAATGATTCTTTTTTATTCATGTTGCATAGTTGTCGCATTATTACATTGTTTAGGCCAAAGACAAAGAAAGATCTAGGCTAAATAAACTCAAATTTGCAGAAGATACAAAGAACAATAATCCAATGCAAGTCATTTCACCGTTACTGTTGTATTAAAAGAAAAAAGCGGTAGTAAGAAGAAATTGTAGTGGCTTCTTCTCATTTAAATGCTCTCCAAGTCAAAATGAATGAGAGAACACAAGCTAATGAAATATGTACTCTTGTTCAAAATCCAAAATTGAAATGGAAAATGAAGCCTAAATATTATTGTTTTAGTGCTACAAGAACAAGCATTGGACAACCTACATCAAGAAATAAACGGAGAATCACTACGACACCAAAGGCACAAGTTCAACACACAAAAGGGCATGAAATAAAAATTTCAATTGAAAACTGTGAGAAACTCATAGTTTATAGATGTACACTTTATGGCAAGAACATTTAAGGTACCCCATCTTATATGCTTAGTCATCAACTTGTTGTGAATGAGGATGACAAAGAAGCTGAGAGACCTTTGTAATGAAATAGTAAAAGAGGTATGTGACTATGGTTGTAGCTTATCCAATACTCAAAGATAGCAATAATAAAAGGTAACACATTATGGAGTGGGGTGACAATAGCTCCAAAATTTCTTTCAAGAAATATGTATGTATGTCTAAACTAAAAGTTTTAATCTCATATTTTTGTTTACTTAACTCATATATATAGCAAGTTAATGTTTAGAGAGAAATAAAACAACAAATGCCCATATGAGAAAAAGTTTTAGAAGTAATGGAATAAAGGTGGTCACCTTAGGAAGATTGTCTTAAAACCTACTTGAAAATAATGAATTAAATTCCAAAGCCTTCCATCGACAATTAAGCCAATGTTCAAAAAGTGTCATCTAACACAAGCCATCCATATAGACATAACAATCAACTTAACCAATAGGATGATGCCAATCATTATGTAGTTGCATAAAATATTTAATTTACTTTCATTATGTGGAACTATTTAAAGGATAAATGATATGCTAAAAATGATTACAATTTTCTAAGAAGAAGACTTTGCATTGTTATAAAGCAGAATTTTGAAATTATGAAGACTACACAAGCTAATGGTCAAATTCTCTATCTGGTACACCATCTGTTTACAATGAATTATATGAGATATAGTAAATGTTGAATAGTGTAGCAAGAAAGTCTCAATTTGACTTTGCCTTAGTTAAATTGAAAAATATTGCATTTCCACACCAGCAGACAACTTGGAGGCAGTTAACTTGGGTGACATGGCTCTTGTCCCTCAGTTAGCTCAGTAAATTCAAGTTAGAGGGCTTGAGTTCAGTTAAGCATGTGTGATTGATAAATTATAGTAATCCAATTCAGTTATATCTAGTTGAGTTAAGTTAAACTAGTTTTAAAAGTTATAGGAACTAGTGGAAGGTCAGTTGTGCAGTGAGACAATAGTCTAACTCAATGGTCATCTAGTTGACTGATCAATCAGGCTAAAATAACTAATGCATGTAGAGAATTTGAGTTCCCGACTATGGTGGAGATTCCAGGGCAGTGTAAAAAGAAGTTGTAAACTATTTTGAGTGTACATGTGTTGCATGGAGTCAGATGATAAAACCTTGGGAATTGCACAATCAATTGGAGGAAAATTCCTAAAACATAGGGGCTAATTCTCTAGGATTTACGCAAGGAATAGGGGCTCAAGCAGAGGCAACAATTGACTAAGTCTGGATCAGAGATTCTCATTGAGTAGAGAGATCGGTTATTCACTTGTAGGTTGAGCTCAGACATAGCCAGAAATTGTAATACATCTCTATTCATATGATTAATGCAAAGAGGCTTGATGGTTTTTCCTAGTTGGGTTCCTTCAAGAAAAAAATACTGTGCATGTTACTTATAATTGTATGTTTGCGATTGTTTTTCTAAATTGAGAATTGAATTCCGCAGAGCAGTAGAGTATAAATGTGTTTATTGATTTAGATTAAAATTTCTTGAGCAGTTGCAATTCTATCACCAAATTTCTACATGGTATCAAAGCATGATTCACATTAGAACATGAATTTCTAAGTGTTTTATCAGGATGTTCAAATTTGCAGCTTCAGTGTAGCAGGATCTCTTTAGAGTTGGGAGAATGGCCTTCAATGGAATGAGACTAAAGTATGCTTTGAAAGGTAGCTTTAGTTTCATTTCATGGAAGGATCACATGGAGGTAGTTCTTGATGACAACGGCTTACTAGAATACATCAAGACAAATGTTGTAAAACTGACAGAATCTGATGCCTAGAACCTAGCCCAATGAAAGAAATATGTATCCAAGGTGAGGAGAATAATATTGGAGGGAGTGTGAGACCGCATTGTATCAAATATCCATGGGAGAGAAACTCCTTTCACAAAGTGGAAGGCACTTGTAGAGTTTTTCGAGAATAATAGTCATCATAGAAAATTGGCCCTCAAAGACAAACTTCGAAACATCACGATGCAAAAGAATGATACTACTCCGCAGTATCTCACAATATTTATACAAGTTTGGGATGATCTTGAACGGGCCAGTGTGAATGTTGCAAAATATGACCTAGTGAGCCTAGCTCTCATAGGCCTTCCCAAAAGTTGGCATACCTACTAAGATTCAGTGAATGAGAGGGAGAAATTACCGAATTGGGAACTCTTGTGGTCCGATTTGGTACAAGAAGAGTTTAGGCAGAATACCAGAGATGGAAGTTCATCCAAGGGAAAGGATGAAGAAGCTTTTGCATTGGTTGGAAAGGGAAAAAAGGTTGAAGGGAAGAAATCTCAAACCAAACAAGAATCTAACCAAGGGGGCAAGAAGAAATACTTTTCTAACATAAAATGCTTCAATTGTCATGAATTTATGCACCATGCTATGAAGTTTCCACACAAAAATTCTAGCAAGAAGAACTCAGTAGGAGTAGTAGGTGAAGCTTTGACTTCACAGTTTGAGTTTGACTTCACCCTTATCGTATGCATGGTCAACACTATGATGGGGAGTGTGTGGTAATTGGACTCTGATGCCTCATTCCACATGACAGGGTGTAGATATTTTTTCAATGACCTAGAGGAAAAAGATATCCATATGCATATTGAGCTTGGGGACAACAGAGGGTACAATGCTGCTGGGATTGGTATATTAACCTTTAAGAGGGAGTCAGGATCCCCTCTTCATCTCAAAGATTTCATGTTTTTTCCAAGCCTAAAGAAGAAACTCATATTTGTAGTAGTTTTGGAAGGCTATGGTTATGATGTGATCTTCAACAAAGGGAAAGCATTCTGGAGACACATAGCCACTGGAAAGGTGAAGTAGATCAAAGTTCGTGTGAAGAACCTATATAAACTTGATGTGGAATATTGTGCTGGATTAAGAAGTAAGAAAGAGAAAGTGAAAAGTTGCAATGTCGGTGAATTTTGGCACAAGAGACTGAACCATTTGCATCACGACACCTTAAAGATTATGCAACAAATAACCACTGGCCTCCCTAAAGGAGCACTTGAGCAGTGGGACTTTTGCAAAGGTTATACCTTAGGGAAGTAAGTAAAATCCACATTCCATGACTGAGACAACAAAGCACATGCACTCTTGGAAAGAGTCCGCTTTGATGTTTGTGGAAATTTCTCGACAACCTCCATTGCTAGACATAAATATTTTGTTATTTTTATTGATGATTTCTCAAGGAAGCGTTCGATCTTCTTCATGTGAAAAAAGGACGAGGCATTCTCAAAGTTTATAGAATTCAAGGCACTAGTTGAGAAAGAGATCTATAAAAAGGTGAAGGCTCTTAGGAGCGATAATGAAGGTGAGTATGTTTCGAATGACTTCAAATATTTCTGTGTGAAAGAAGACATTCGAAGAGAGATGACAACACCCCAAAACCCACAACAGAATGTGGTAGTTGAGACAAAGAACCATAGAATTGTTGGAGAAACAAGAGTTATGCTACATGACCAAGGCCTACCATTGCATTCATGTGTAGAGACATGTAACACAACAATCTACTTGTAGAACCAGAGTCCTCATTTGATTCTTGGTATGATTACACTAGAGGAGGCTTTATTGGGGAGAAAGTCAGATGTATCTCACTTTAGGATATTTGGAGCCTTTGTTTACTGCCATGTCTCCAAAGATTGAAGGAAGAAGCTTTAGGTGACAATAGAGTTAGGAGTTTTTGTGGGTTAGAATGAAACTCTACAAAACTATTGGGTGTACCGACCTTCCCTTAGAATGATAGTTGTGCGAAGGGATGTAAATTTTGATGAGGAGAAAGCGATGCAGTGCTCACTTGAGAGGGAGCTTTAGATACCACAAGAAGAAGAGATTTTAGCTCCAAAGGAGGAGCCTCAAGAAGTTGCAGAGCAGCCAAAAATAGAGGAGAAGAAGGTGGAGACATCCACCCAAGCAGAACCATCTAGAGAAGGAAAAAAAACCAGGGAAGCTGATAGATTAGCGCAAGACGTTGTTAAAAATTTTCAACTATGGTCAAATTCCACTTTAGATAGCTTAATTGATGGAGATAATGATTGCATTTAATTCCTCTTTTTGAGTTGCAATCACTCACATAGAATCTCATCCATGCAACTAGAGCCTTCCAGTTGCATGGATAACTCTCCATACATGTGATTGGGGGTTTAAGGTTTCTGCAGTCTAGATTTGACCCCAGTCGCTCGCATGCTAGGATTAAGGGAGTGACTGGGAATCTATAGTCGCTCGCATGACACCCTCCTCTATGCAACCAAGACCTTAAATATTGAATCTCAATCTTCCGAAGATCTCACTGAGTGATTGCAGGGTTTGGAAATTGGCTGCAGATAATAACAGTTGATTAGAGACTTCATAATCATATTTTTGAGTATATGTTTTGTTGGGTTCACTTATGGATGTTTTTTTATGGTTAGTTGCATATATGTATATATGGTTCATTTTACTCTATTTTTTCTGAATCATTTGATGATGATCTAATAAGAAGAAGAATTTGAAAGGGTTTTACCCATAGTGGGTTTTTCTCTAGTCTTTGACCAATCGTGGTGTCTCTATGTGTGAATGATTTCCTTCTATTGTTCCTTTATGTTTCGATGCATTGATGATGATGATATTGTTGTTTCTACATAGTTGCATATGATAATGAATAATGATGTAATATGAATAATGTTATGATGTTATGGGGGTGAACTTAATGTGTTAATAAGGAAATGCAATTATCAAAACGAAAAACAATATAACCCTATGAAAAGTTAACATGGTATCAATGTTGGGATGAAGAAAATTCATGGAGATCACCCCCATTGAGACAACTTTGATGGAAGCAACAGAATATGGATGAGACCTACAATAATTCTAGGGTTTGAAGATAACCTTAGGCAATTTATGTATTAGGGTGTGATGGATATCACAAGGTGAGAGTTTGAGATAAACCATGATTTATGGAAATATTTGAGATATTAAATCTAGAAACCATAGCATGGTCAAAGTAAAGATGCTCAAGCACTCGGGACAGATTTGATGAAGCCCTAGAGTCTCTAGTAGGCTAGGTTGTTGATAAAGTTAATTGAAATAGTAAATACATCAATTGGACTATGGATAATGATGGCTCTTAAAGGCTAGTTCAATAGGGAGAGGATCACCTCTCATTGAAGATAAGTTCTTTCCGATTTATGATGCTTATTTATGTCCTTACTTTTGTTTAGACTTATTGATCTTATTATTGTTTTGATAACTATTTATACTTCCATCATGTATATTTAAGTATATGGATGTTTCTAACCTCCTTAATGAGATGTGATAAGTGTATCCTTATTAAGGATCATTTGAGATGCAAAAAAGATGGCTAGAGTTGGAAAATGTAAAGAGGCACTTGATGAAAAGATGACAAAGTGATACAAGCTTCCTATGTCAAATGAAAAGATACAAAAGTATTTGAATACTACAAGGTATGCATGGTATATTTTTTCAATGTTATGTTTCAGCTGTAATATTCGATAGAAATGAAAGCCCTAAGGTACGATTAGAATGTCTCCTTCTCAAATGGTTCATGCATGCATATGAAAGAAATTTGGATTCATACTTGATATTGAACAAGTATCTTACCTTCTAGACATGATGAACTTCTTGATTCTATGAGACTACTTAAAAGTTGATCTTTGATATAGTGGCATACTTGATGTTTGACTTACATCTGTCATTTTTTGGTATCTTGATCCCATGAAGAAGGCTAGCACCTTGATTCTAATAGATGGTAACTTGATGCTACTAATATTGTTTGTCAAAAGAATGATAGCTGTGATGATAGAAATATAACAATGATGTTGATATTCCGGATCTTTTGTTGACCATGGTTATGTTTTCATGTGCTTAGTAATTATGGATTATGGTAAAATTGAATGCCCTGAATTGATTGAGCTGTGACAAAGAAGTAATGCATGTGATCATGATTCTTGAAGTATGATCCTATTAGCTATTTGACAAAAACCCTTGATGAAATATTGATGTCATGATTCCATGATGAAGTAGTTGTTAACATGATAAATATATGTGATATAATATGAATTTATGGTCTAACAGACCTGCTAATGCATGATATGATCATAGATAGGTTGATGGCATGAATGAGGATGAAAAAAGTGGATTCCCATTCATAGGGAGAACCTGTCCATAAGATCCCTTCTCCTATTTTCATTTGCATTATATACTCTTTAATATTGAAGTATAATTTATGGGCATAAATAGACAAATATATGACAATATTGATTTGCAACAAAGTTCTAATATGAGGTGAGAGAGTTTTCTATTACTCTAAGCCTAAGTCGGATGGAAGAAATCCTACAGGTGTGACTATAGCCTCCCAGCCGCACGAAAGCAAGCTAAAGGGTGCGATTGAGGCACTGAGATAGTTCTGGGTAAATCTGACCACATTCGCTCACTTACAGTGCTTCAGAGAGCGACTAACAAGCCATAGTTGCTTGCATAACATCTTGAAGGGTGTGACTGTAGTATCCTGACCACACAAAGGAAGGCCTATGGGTGTGACTATGCCTGTAGGACAAAAAATTGAGGTTTTGTGCATGATATTATATGTTCACCTAAAAGATGTCTATCCTACAGATGTGGAGTAGACAAAAGAAAGATACGTGAGCTGTAAAGTTTGAAGTTTTACTATAATATGAATATATAGATTGAACTTGTGTTTACAGGTGTCCAGGACATGCATATAGATATGTCATTATGATTTATCTATTGAAGTTTGTGCTACAAGAGTTTGACATGATTTGGCTGATTGATATAGATGAGCAGTGTTTGGAGTCTTAACATGATACGTGATAATGACTTAGAACTTTGCCTTGACGTTGAGATACATTTTGGACTATAGATATCACTATGATAGTGAATTTGGGATTTGACCTGATGACCAATGATTTGATTTGATGACTAATGATTTTCCCTGATGACAATTCTATGTGGGAATGATGACTTTAGTGACTAACATTGGTATTCGATAATGGTTTTGTGTTGGACTCCTCATTCTTAGCACATTGGTTGAAGTCTTGACAGTTGTGTTTTAGTATGAAGTAATCTCTTGATAAGTGGATGGAATCTGCATGACTTATTCTTAGTGCATGCATTTGCATCTAGTGACTTATATTATGAGCATACTATTTGGAAATGACTACTTATTGACGTAGATAAATTCATAACTTGATATTTGGATGAATTTTGGGTTGATATTGCTTATGACAACTTGTTGGCACGATAATAGATGAAGTAATGACTTGATGAGAGCTCTACCTGTCACTTGGTCTAAAGAATGTGATAGTATGATGAATTTGATATTAGTTTTGCTCTGGCTTCTAAACTTTGATGAGTTGACTTATTTGATTTGATTGTACAATATTTATTTATGTGAGACTGAGCATATTGGTTTGGAAAAGTGTTATGTTTGCAGAGAGATTTGAATGGAGCTAGCTCCGTGATCTAGATATGCCTGC
>APFE031612104.1:2505-23727 GCA_000404065.3 Pinus taeda
AATCCCCTTACCGGCTCCTTGACAATAATCCAAGGTTTACCGATAAGTGACCCCAGGCTCCTCAACAATGGTTAATCTGAGGTTTACCGTTTTTAATACGTGCGTGTCTGGCATCGTTCCCAACGAGGAAGGATTGATCCCCTCACTAGTTCGGACACGAGCTCGTGCTTCTCCTTTAAGAGGAGCTTTCCCAGAGTATAAATGCAACAGTTGGATTTATCCTACCACAAGATAAGCTACTTGTTTGGTTTTTCTGTCTTCGAGAGTTAATTACTCTCCTACTCCAAGACACTAGCCTGATCTATATTGGTGCTTTAGAGCCCTAGAAATGTAAAAATTACTAGATGAATTTTAATTAAGCGTTGTGTTATTAAGGCTGTTATTACTCAAATGGGTAAATGGATATGAAACCAATGGTGTTATGACCTGACTCAACTAAATGCAATCAAATATGATAATGTAATCTTTTCAATTCGATGAATCCTAACTAAAGTAAGGAGAGAGTTCCCATTCACTTCCAACAATGCAAAAAATTGATCACTAAGAGAAAATATAACAAATTCTCTAATGCACTAATTTCATCAAGAAAAACTAATGTAAATCAATTCCAAAATATTCTTTTTATTTTTATTTTCGTGTGTTAAAAACAAGCATAAAAATATGTAAATTCAAATCAGAGATAGCTGATCTAAATCTACAATTGATTTTTCAGAATGTAAACTATGAAATTATAATCTATGCACAATTCACTCAAAAGAAAATCAAAAGGAAATTTACCTAAAAGCAAATCTAACGAGGCAAAAGCCTACAAAGATGATTCCAGGTTGTTTTACTCGGAAACAATCAAACCAAGGACCAGCTCATGTAGAATCATAAACCAGTCAAAAACAAAAATCAAACTCTTTTGTTCTTTTTCTCAAGAATGAAATTCACGACTCAATCAACAGCTTCTTCGAATTCTCAAGAACACAAAGTGGTTGCTAATAGGTAGACTTTATGACAGGTCCGACTCCTAAGAAGACTGATAAAACCAGAGAGATCCAAGGTTTCACAACTTCTAAAGCCAAAGTCACTACAGGACCAATGCAAAAATCAAACCCTAGGGCTAAAACTACTATGAATTCCACTAAAACTCTTGATGCTAACGAAACAAGTTCAGGTGAAGATCTCTGATAGGTAACCATTGGATCTGGGTAGGAAAACTAATTAAAGACAAAATCTAAGAGGAAAAATGGAAAAATTGGAATTTTCTCAATTTTTGACAGGGTACGCAGGCGACCTGTTCAGACAGGTGCGGGCCCGCTCTGTGCACAAAGCTACAGTGCATACAGGTAGGCGCTGTGCTCAACGCAGAGGGTGCATACTACTGGAAAAACCAAGAAAAATTAAAATCTAATTTAACCCTAAGCTAGCCCACCCAAATACACTATCAAACAGCGAAAAACCAGAAAACAAATGACTTTTCTCTGATCAAAGTTTCACACAAAGGAAAAATCATTCACATCAATGGAGTTCCCCAGTGGAGTTGCCATTTTGTCAGGCGGAAATAGTCAATTTTGCAGACAAAACCAACCTCCCTAGAAGCTTAAGGCTTTCTAGTGACAAACAAGACAATTAAGAACAATCCTTCTCTAAATATGCATTTACCATATAAGAAATCAAGTGTTTAGATCCTACCTGTAGTCCAACGCTGTTGTAGTAGTCCAGCCTCGTCGATCCGGATGAGCTCCTCCTTTTCTCCGAAACCTGCATTCACTAACAATGAAACAATTAAATAGCACTTGAATATCTCATAAAATAAAACATATTTAACATACAGACCATGGAGTATATGAAACAACTCATAAATAACAAATTGTTGAGAAGAATGGACTTATTTGTATTAATAGGAAACAAACGAAACCATTACAACCCGAGCCTTGGTGTTGGGCAGGTCCCTCCCAGGGTCCCACAAGAGTTCTCCTTTACTTTGATAAGCTCACCCACTTCCAAATGAAACAAGAAAGGATGGGAATCTCTCCTCACAAGCATCTACAAGGAAGTCCTAATTCCAGCAACATCTACCCTTAGGAATATTCATCTTTTCAACCTCTCTCCCTTCTAGCCCAATGCCTGTATTTATAGTACTCTAGAGGAAGTTAATCAGGTCCACCGTCAATGGGATAAGCCCCTCTTTGGATGGGATAGCTCCCCTCTTGATGGGATAAGTTCCTCTTTCATAGGGATACATGAACCATCTGGAGGCGCTCAATACACGTCGAACAAGCTTCTAGAATGCTCTAGAAATGACCACAAGTAACTTTTTAAGATGAAACGCGCGCCTTTTGACCTTTACAGGGGTACGCACCCACCCCTTTACATACAGAGTGTACAAGTACGCAGGTATTGTGAACTTGGGTTACGTACCCGCAGGTAAGGTTGAGAGAAACTGTGTGCTCAGAGATAAATAGATTTTTAAAGACTTTCTCTCTTTCTTGGAGTTTGACATGGAGAGCAGAGGTATGAGACTTTCCAAGGAGGATAGTAAGACAATTGATGGAGCCATACTAACTGCAAATAGTCATGGTGATAAATTTTAGTGTAACAGGGTGTGTGAAGGAAAATTTTAAGGATTTAAATTTATCTTAAAGTTTAGAAACCTTAGTGAATATTGCTAGTCCCTAACATGAAAACTATAAAACTTTTAGTGATATTTTTATAAAACTATTCAAATTTCTAATTATTTTACATAGTATGTGTAAACAAATTCTATTTAAAGGTAAAATAATTTTATATTATAAAATTTGAGTGAATCAATTTAAAAAAAAAACTGGAAAACCGTTTTTTGGAAAAATCATGGAAAATTAGCCCACTCATGAATATTAGTCACTAGAATTCTCTCTGGTGTGGGTGAATGTGTGGGCATGTGGCTACATACATACACAAATCCTATATATGTCCATGGGCAACTCAATTGTTAATCAAGCAATGTGAGTAAGGTGACAACTAAGAGATCCAAGGTTCAAATTCCATTGATCCTAACCTGGTTTAAGGAGAGTAGGACATGTTTTATACCCCTAGATGTTTACTATTAGCCCCGTGTTACGTGAACTTCCAGGTTCCTATGGGATAAATTTATATTTATATTGTTTAGATACACCAGAAAAATGCCAAGTAATCCCTTATATTCATTATTATAATTTTTCATTTCCCTTAATGTCTATTCCTCTCTCTTAGAGATGCCAATTTCTTTAGGTTTATATAAAAAAATATTTTTTACTTCAAACATAAGGTCACACCTCCCAAGAAGTATTTTTCATGAGAAGTGACTCCCACCAACGATGTTCTTCCACTAGTGCATCACTTTTAACATTTCATTTCCATATACTTATCAAAATTTATGTACAGTTAGTGGCATATTTTGACCTTTGAGTTTCCCTCATATGCAATCCAAGGGTGCATAGTTTACTATTTATTTTATCCTTTTAATGACATGCAACAAGTTAAATAGTTAATTTATGGACAACTTGTAAAACAATAAATATTTATTAAGTTATATGAATAATGTGTAATAACTAGTTTGTATACGACATTCATTTCTCATCTTTGTTCTATTTAACTGTCAGCTATATCTTTCTCTTCATCATTTCGTATTGTGGTTTTTGAACTAGTTCTTCTTTCCACTTGAATTTGGTTCTGTAGATATCATCTTTCCAAACATTTAAGTACAATTATGTTTCATGGATTCCAATCCCCTAGCCAAAACATCATCTAACATAGATTTGATTCCCTTGAAGTACACCCCGCCCACCAAACCATTCTTAGTGTGAAGCCTAGAAAAATGTCTAGCTAGTGTTTATTCTATTAAATTTTGGTTATTTGCTAAATACCCATGAAGTGTACATAATTTAGAAATTTTCTATGGTTTTATTTAAGTGTCCTTCCCAACCCAAATGCCCTCTCTTGTATATATGGTTCTCCATCTCCATCAACTGCATTCTAACATAAACATTATGCTTCAATGAGACTACCCTTCTACTTGAATACTTCCTTAACATACAACTATGTTTGTGGCTCCTTCCTTCATGATTACTTCAACCTAATGATTCGTAAATTTAGCATTTAAATATACTAAGTATAATATGTCACGTTACACTCTTTCACATGATAATTCCCTATAAAAAGGTTTCTTTAATTGGTGACAAATTCCCTCTCCTTAACATTTTTTAGGATGTAGACAAAGCTCTTATGTATGTTCTATGACAATAGTATATTGTTTCCACATTAAAATCCCATTTTGATACCTATATTTGATTACCCAAATATGTTGATAATGGGTGAATTGGTAAACTCATGGATCCACATCCTATCTAGATGTACATTAAAACTTGCTTCGAGATTAATGGTGTCCAAAGTTGCCTTTATTGGGTATGTGTTATATTCTTTGCATGAATATCCCCACACATTGTACAATGCACAATATGAAATGGGGTATCATAGGGGGATCGAGTCCCCCATTTGTAGTGGTTTAGGGGAAATTCCCCTAAAAAAACTACTTGGTTGGTTTTTTGCATATGTTGTTTGTGGTTTTCAAGACATGGTTTTGCTAAAAGCAATTTTGTGGCACATGGTGGTTTTTCCCATGGTTTTGTAGTTTTGGTTAAGGAGCCACATTTGTATTCTAATTCATGGCAATTATATATGTGATTCATGGATTCCATGGGATATATGTTGTATTGTAAAATTGTATAGAAGAATATACATTGAAAAATATTACTAGTTTTCCTAGATTTCGGTTTCCAAGATAAAATATTTGTGTTTATGTGTGTGTGTGTTTTCCATTGTATATTTTTCTTTTTCATTAAGAATATATTTAGAACATTTAATTTTATATGGTTAAAACTAACATTTAGTATTAAAAAATTTTGACTTCAAGGGGAGAACTTTATGGATAAGGGGTTTGACTCAAGCCTATGGTAGACGAAATTATAGTGGGAGATCTGTGAAAGTGATTCTTTTGGTGAAAAGGAAATTGTGATAATTTAGAGATTGAAAAATTAAATGGGAAATTTTGTGCCGCAGAAGCTCAAAATATAATATTTTTTTGAGGAAATATATCACTAGATTACTATGGATTAAGGTACTACAATAACAGGGATGTCAAAAAATGATTGGACCAAGTTGGATCAAAAGGAAAAGAGCACAATATAATTGTGTCTCTTATATTCAATATTACTAAATGTTTCAAGGGAAGATACAACAAAGGATTTGTGGGACAAGTTAGGTCTTTATATTAGTCTAAGTCCCTGGAGAAAAAAAATGTTTCTATGAAATAATTTGTATAATTTGGGGGTATAGGATGGATACTTAGTGAAAGAGAATTTGAAAAGCATCAATATTGTGGTAAGTCAACTATTATCTATTGATATTAAGATTTCATGTGAATATAAATGCAACAATTTGTTATGTTTTCTACTAGACACATGGGATAATATGGTTTTTTCCATAGGCCATAATGCAACTACTTTAAGATTTGATGAAATAGCCTTATCCTTTTTATAGGAGGATTTGAGATAAAATAATATGAAAGTAAAAATGAACATACATTTTCTGTAAGTGGATTCTCCTAGACCTGAAATATAAATTAGTCCTCAGGTGGGAGATATAAATGTAGTGGAAGATATAAATCTATAAGAAAGTTCATAAGGGTATTTTTCAAATGTGTAAAACAATGGAATCATGAGAAATAACATAGTTATAAAAGTACTAAGAAAGGGAAGGGATTTGAAGATGTTTCTTATGCAAAATAAAAAACCTCCTCATATGAAAAAGGGGACGTACACTTACTTTCATCAGGTATATATATATATATATCATGAGAAAAGGTTGGTTGATTCATGCACATCCTTTCATATTCATCCTCACTAGGAGTGGTTTTGTTAGTATGAAATATTTAATAGTGTTAGTGTTTTCTTAGGATATGACTTGATAGCCAAAATCATAGGATGATGAAAATTCAAGTTGAAACTCATAGGTGCAAGGATTATAACACATAAATGATGTTCTACACATATAAATATTAGTCAAAATTTTGATTTATGCAATCAATATGAGCAATGTGGATGTAAAATTAGTGTTTGAAAAGGATACTTGAAGGATGGTTCGAGGAGAAATGGTATTCCTAAGGGAAATTTTGATTTGAACTCTATATAATTGTTTTGAAGCACTATTAGTGATGGGTGCAACAATTTTGTTCTTCTTGAGAGTGGAGAAGAATAAGGAAACACTCATACAACTTATGGATAAAAGAATATGATGTGGTATGAAAGACTAGGACATATCAGAGAGAAGAGCTTTTGAGTACTATACAGTAATGCCATGGTAGAAGGTGTGAATAATTTTTCTCTCAATTTTTATTTTTGTGAAAATTTCTCCTATGGGAAGAAGAATTTAGTAGGATTAACCTTCCAATGTATAAGGTTAGAGGAAATATTATAATTGGTGCATTGTGATGTGTTTGGACTTATGTTGGTTCCATCAATTTGAAAATCTATTTACTATGCCTCATTTATAGATGAATTTTTGAATAATACATGGATTATTCGTTAAGAATAAATATGAAGTCTAATAGTTTAGAATTTAAGGCTTTTGTGGAGAATCTGAGAGTGAAGAAAATTAAGGTGTTCAAGATAGATAATGGTGGAGAATTTTGTGGGAATGAATTTAAAGAATTTTACAAGAAGTGTAGTATAGCAAGGAAAAATACTACTTCATAACACCTTAGTAGAATGAAGTTTAAAAAGGGATGAAAATAATGCCAATGGAGAAAGAAAGGAGCTTACTCAATGGTACTAAGTTAGGACATGATTTCTTGGTAGAGGAAGTGGACATTGCATGTTATCAGGTAAATTAATAACCCTCATTAGTGGTGGATGACAAGACTCCACATAAGGTATGGACTAGTAAGAATCCTTCTCTTACACATATTAGAGTGTTTGGTTGTGATGCTTACACACATATTCCAAGTCAGAGCAGGACTAAGCTGGATGGGAACATTGAAAAGTGCATCTTTGTTGTATATAAAGATGGTATGAAATTTTATAAGCATCGGAACTTAGAAACTAATAAGTTTGGGGATAGTTGAGATGTGGTATTTAGATATTTTGAAGATGATTTCAAATAGGAAGTTCTACCAAGGGAGAAAGAACCAAAAAAAAAAGAATTTAAATGGGAGGATGATGAAACAAAATCTATATAAGAATGGGAATAAGAAGAAGAATAACCATAAAATCCAACACTAAGGAGATTGGTTTAGGAAACATGGAAGCTAAAAAGGTATACTCCACATAATTTATGTTAATTTTTTTAATTTTTTATTACTAATGATGGTCCTAAAACTATTAGGGATGTATTGGATTCAAAATATGGAAAACGTTAGAAAAATGCCATGGTTAAAGAAATGACAACCTTGGATGAGAAGGAGGCTTGGGATCTAGTGGATTTTCTTACTATAAGAGTTCACATTCGTAGAAAATGGGTGTTTAAGAAGAATTTAAATGAAAAAGATTTCCTAGAGAAATACAAAATGTGGTTAGTAGTAAAGAGTTATTCCTAGGTAGAGGGAATTGACTTTAATTTTATTTTTTCTCATGTTGCCAAGTTAACTTCCATTAAATTTATTTTATCTATTGTTGCTACTTTTGACATTGAAGTAGAATAGATTTCTACATGGGGTCATGGAAGAAGAAATCTGCATAAAGAAGCCAAAATGATTTCTTGTTAATGAAAAGAAAAAGATAGTGTGCAAACTAAAAAAATTCCATGCATGGGTCAAACTAATCACTAAGAATGTGAAATCAAAACTTTCATACTTATGTACTACAACTTGGCTTCACAATGACCAAAGTAGATTGTTGTGTATGTTTCAAATTAGTTGGTCATCATCTTGTATATTTGGTATTGTATGTGGATGATATGTTGTTAGTTAGACATAACATGGAAATCATACAAGTAGTTAAAACACAATCTTCCTATAAATTTGACATAAAGGATATTGGTGCTACAAATTGTATCATGCGAATGGAAAACAAAAGAGATTGGTAAAGCAAGACACTTTGGTTATGTGAAGGAAAGTATACAAAGAAAATATTGCAAAAGTTTAATTTGTAGATATGTAAAATGGTAAAGTTTCATATTCATATAGTTGTAAAGTTATCTATAGATCAGTGTCCCAATACACTATAAGAGGAAGAGGACATGTCCCATTTTCTATATGCTAATGTGCTTGTAATATAGATTTATGTAATGGGTTGTACTAAAATGTACATTTCACATTCAATAGGATTATTGAGTTGGTATATGTCAAAACCAAGGAAGGAGAATTGGACAATAGTAAAAATGGTTTTTATGTATTTAATGGCACTAGTAGCTATGATTGTGCTACCAAGGAAGACCATGATTAGATAGAGTGTTAGAAAACATGAATTTGTTGATGGAGACTAGAATATTGATGTAGATCAATAAATATATACAAGTGGGCATGTGTTTAATATATTTGGAAGATAAAATAATGGGGTGAGCGAAAGAAAATCTATACTAGCACTCTGAACTACAAATGTTGAATACATGGAAGCAACTCATGAACGTAAGGAAGCAATATGGTTAGAGAGATTGTGTTAAGGTATTGAGTTGGTATAACAAGTTGTAAGGATAGATTGTGACACTCATAGAATAATATTTCTAGCAAAGAATTTATCTTGTCATTCTTAGACAAATCATATTGACGTTTAGTATCACTTCATGAGAGATGTGATTGAAGATACGAAGTTTTTATTGGAAAAACTGGAAACTATGATGAATTTTGCAAAAATATGATCTAGGAGGATTTCCACAATTGATCTAAATTGATGGTCCAAAATGTTGATGAAAAGTATCCATGTCAAAGAGCTTGTAAGGACATTTCCAATGCAATTTAAATAGGTGCAAAGGGGCATCATATGAAAAATTTATGGCCATTAGAAGTTGAAGGAAAAATAGGGGTGGTACACCCAAAGGATGACACATGGCACACCCATAGGATAACATGTGGAACACCAGAGGCTAACATGGCACACTCACAAGCTCATGTGGCATGGTTGACATGGCTCAGTGGAAGGGTTCCATATGGAACCACATGGATCAACTGGAGGCTACCATGTGGGAACACCAAAAGCTACCACGTGGGCCAACCAGAGGCTACCACATGGTTTCCACATGGGTTTTCTAGAAGGATTATGTGGTATAATAGATGAATGCACATGTCATGATTGGTTATTAGTTGGAATATTTTTTTGGGTCAGAATATTTCACAAAATATTCTAATTAGGTATGATATCATGTGATGTATTATATTATTCATGTGGCAGATTATATTATCACCAAAAATCATATATGATGCCTAAAAATCATATTATATCACAAAATTCATACACAATTGGGGATTGAACTCGTGACCTCACCTATTTAAACCTTGTTCCTTACCACTGCACAAAGGGATTAAAGTTATGATTTATAATGCGCATAAATAATTTTAAGGTGTATTTTCCAACTAAGTTTTGGGAAATAAAGGCCCCAAATCCTTTTTATTTATAGCAAGCAGATGGGAAGGGTATTCCAGTAGATTTATAATCTTCTTAGATAAATTTGTATTGCAATTTGGAGATCAATGTTGATGTAAGAAAGCACTTGAATTGTTTTGCATCATTTTAATAGATTGAGTGCTCATTTGAAGTAGACCTAGAGTAGAAAGGGTGAACTCTCTTATCAACTTGTTCTGATGGTATCTATTATTGTTGTTTATTTTTCATGTACATATTCTTAACTACTCATTTAAAATGTATTAATAAAGTTTAAAAAATCTATAATTAGCATACAAAAGCATTTCAAGCTTTAATTTTAGATCAAATTTGGTGTTAAAGCATGTTTGATATAGGATTGCAGCGTTGAATGCTTATAAAATCTAATATCAAGCATGGAGAAGAATTGTTTGGAGATTTTAATCATAAAATTGGTATGATATGAATGTCTCCATGAGAAATAATGGAACACAAAGGCAAATAAATCATCATCAAGTCTAAAAGGGAATTTCAACAAGTTTTTTCGTGACATGAGAGCTTGGGCGGAAGATTTGTATAAAGAATGAAAAAAAAAAAAAAAATCCCTAAGTCAAGTTAAACATGGAGTTGGTTGTGACCCTCCATGAACACCTTCTCCTTCTCCTCCTCCTTCTTCTCCACCTCCATATACGCCTCAATCTCCATCTCAAAAAAGGCATTTAGAAAATATTGTTTCTAAAATATCTTTGCTAAAATTGGATGAGAAATTCGATTTCTCAATGTATAATGGTGAACTTAATGTAAAAAAGATGGATAATAAGACTAATAAAATTGAAGTCTAATACAGGGTTCAAATACTTGTGGATGAAAATGCCAAGGTTCAATTAGCTAATCTTTGACCTGGAGGAACATCATTGACATGGTGCGAGAGAAAATTTCAAGATGATCTTTGTATATAAGGTAAAAATGACATCTTATTATTAGAAACTTACATATGCATTAAAGAAGCAATTATATCGATTATGATATATGCAACCATAACTAATGGATTAGAAAAATCTAAGATAAAGTAGAGGATAGAATGTGGAATATTATATTCCTGAGCTTGGAAACAGGACATTATCATTGGGTGTTCCTTTATATACAAAAATAAACTCTTTTGAATTATATTGATGGGTTGCATAATTATTCTAGCCGTAATATCCTTATGTTTAGCCCAAACTAGTTTTCACGAAATTTGTTTCCTAGCTATATACTTTTAAGTGCTATGTTCATGTTTCAAATTCAAATAAATTATTGTTTGATTTTTATATGTTCTTAAATTCTATAACTATATGTATTAGTGTATTCAATTTATTGGTTACCAAGTGTTAGTTTTGATAAATTTGCATTGATTGCATTGATTTGTTGCTGGTTGAAATTACTTAATCATAAACTAACAAAGAAATATGTTAATATCTATATATAAATTCCTCAATACATATATATATGTAAAAAAATATTAATTATATATAATTAGTATTTAATATTATTAAGTATAATTTTATATAGATTGTAATATAATTAATTAAAAATTAATATTATTAAATACACATTATTAAGCAAAATAACTAAATGGAACTCCCATGAAGATAATGAATTTAAAAGTGGTAATGGGGCTATTACGAATACATGCCTACAAGAACACGTGTATTCCTAGGAATTCACATAAATTTATGTGCATCCCAGGTTGATAAGGCCCGAGATTCCAACTAGGACACTAGACAAGCAACAAACTCAATATGGCTAAAAAAATGTGTGTATTTTTTTTTTGCACATTCTTAAGAACATGCACATGATCCTAGTGCAACACATTTTTATGCTCTTGTGACCCCATCTTTTTCTATTTTGGATTGCGTGGCACATTTGTAAGAGTCATTGAGAAAAAATATCGATCCCTAATCTAAATCAAGGACCAAGTCAATACCATATATTGCCTATGGATTTTAGGTAAACACTCTATTAGGTTTTCTTTGATTTTATTTCTTTATTTATTTTTATTTTTATTTTATTTAAAATTGGGAAAAATACCCAAAACAATACATTAAAGACAATAACCATAGATAATGTTGAACCTAGTCAAAAATGAAACCTGTCTTCCTCAAACAAAAATTTAAAACAACCAAACCGTAATGAAGATTAAAAAAATCCAAATCATGAAATTGATGCATCCTTGGATACTTTGTGGTCACTAATGCAAGATATCCAAAACACTAGAGAGACATCATGAATTTCTCTTGCGAGTTCAATAAACTCAATTGCATCATCCATATTCAATGCCCAAGGTCAATTAACTAATATTTTTTGTTATAGGGATAGAATTTATGAAAAAATAAAACTAGGTTGAATAAAGATTAAATTAAATACCTCAACATTAATAAAAAAAATTGTATTTTTTCACTGACCAAAGAAATGACCAACCTTTAAAGGTAAAGAAAAAAGAAATTGTATAGAATTGTGCACCTTCAACCATTTTGAGACCATTGGATGGATAGGCACTTCATGGTATACGATAAAACTCCCGGTGATAATACATATGTACCCTTATATTTCTTGAGTATGTTATCAACAAAGTTTAGGCTAGGACTCCATGTCAACTACTTTGATATGGGAGAATTCTAGGGGTTGTTCACGGGTTTGCACAAGATATAAAAGATGTTAGGCACAACCCAACACTAAGTTCTCATCCACATAGACGAAGGCCTAACCATATTTCTCAACATCCTTTAGAAATGGATAGAGTTATTGAAACCTAGATGGAAACAACCACATTGACTCACACCTTAGTGTAGCATGGAAAATTGGTAACATTTTCATGGAAAGAGCCACCAACATCCAATTTTGTGGGAGTGGTTGGAGCATCTGAATCCATAGAACATTTTGACTAGTAGAGGCCATATGGAGACTCATGTGAAACTCATTAATGTTCCAACTAGGGAAATACTTGTTATGGGTAGATGGACGACAATTGGGAGTAGAGTTTAATAGAGGAGGTTAATATCTTGAACATATTTACATTATTTCTATACATGGAGGTCCCTATAATACTAGTGTAACCCTTTATTGTTATTAGTGCAACCCCCTTATTATATTCTTGTGCCCATGTAGACCCCATATTTTTTTTATTGTGCCCCATAGAAGCTCACTATTGTTATGTCGGCTCTTATTATATTATGACCCCTTAAACTACTATATATAGAAAGGAGGTCTTGTCATTTATAACATCCATGAATTTTTAATTTGTGTAATGTAAAGGAGGTTTCCCCCTCGAAGTGGCTGATTCCTAAATCATTGATATATCTTTTCTATCTTTTTGTGAGCTGGTTTCATAACATTTGGTATGAGAGCTTTGGATTCTAGGGTTTCACTGCTCCAAAGCAGGTCATCATGGAATTTTCTGTATAATGTTTTTTTCTACGACATTTCAGATGCTAAAAAGAAACCCATTTGAGCCAAAACCTTGATGATCTTCGGGTTCCAATTTCAGGTCTCGTCTTGCTATATTTTGGGATATATGATCCATGAAAGTTATGGTTTTTGCAGGCTCCTGAATTACATCCCAAACAGGTGACCTTGGGAAAATTGTCATAGCTTTCTCTCTGAGCATCAGATTGAAATTTCATAAGAATTTATAGAAAGAGGAATTACTGTAATTTTCTTTACATTGTTTTCAGGTCCGAATATCGAAACATTGATAAGTGGCACTTCGTACAAGTTTGCTCTACTGAAAACGTATATAATCATGTCATCTTGGGAGATTGGGCATAACTCTTTCTTGGAGTATCCAATTTTGATCAGACTGGTGGCATTAGAAAGAGGACGCAAAGGGCTACTGCAGGTCGCAACTTTCGACCTTCGAGATTTGAAATTTCAAAGATAGAATAGATTCAATATCAAGATGATAAAATCAACATAAATAATTACTCTAATCAAGAAAATAGAAACACCTAGTAAGCAAAATTTGATGGATTATTTGAATAATGTGATCGAAGCTAAGAAAAATAGCTTTATATGTGCCATGGAAGCTAATATAGATGGTATGAAAGAAAATTTGAATAAATACATGGAAGATTTGAGGAAAGACATGGAAGGTTGGAAGGAAGGTGTGACAAAGCTACGACAAGAAAGTCCTCCTAATGACGAAAAGGTCATAGAGGAAGCTCATGATGAGAAAAAAATCAATTATTAATCATGATGTCATAGAATATAAAATTGGATTGAAGAACCACCATATTCCAAAGATCGATATGAGGAATTTTGATGGAAAGGATCCCATAACATGGATACTACACATGGAGAAATATTTTGATCTACATGATGTGAAACTGTTACAAAAGGTACATATTGCATATTTATATTTAGAATCGAATAAATTTTTATGGTATAAAAGAATTTGTTCTTGTAAACTGCTTGTCACTTGGTCAAGTTTCACGGAGGAAATGATAGCACATTATGAGGATAGAAAGAGAAACACTTTCTTTAGCTAATTGATAAATCTCAAACAAAAGGGTTCAATGGCAAAGCACATTGAGGACTTACAAAAATTGAATATAAGGGTAAATGATATTCCATAGAAGCAGAGGATTGATGTCTTCGTAGGTACTTTAAAGGATAAAATTCAACATGAGGTTTGTCTTTGGGAACCTGATTCATTAGAG
Organism: Pinus taeda; assembly: GCA_000404065.3. Lineage (NCBI taxonomy): Eukaryota > Viridiplantae > Streptophyta > Pinopsida > Pinales > Pinaceae > Pinus > Pinus taeda. Next base: position 16,775 of record APFE031612104.1, read on the forward strand.
AAGGCATTTAGGTTGGCAAGAAAAATTGAAAGCAAAATTATGGCAACATGAAATCCTACCACTCACAATTATAAAAATGGAAGTGTTGTTGTTCGTAGCCTTCCACAACCTACAAGGTTGACACCACAATAATTGGAAGAAAAAGGAGAAAATGTCCTTTGTTACAGTTGTGATAGAAAATATGCTAATGGTCATAAGTGTGCTAAGAAGAAATTATTTTACATTGATTATGAAAAGGAGGAAGAAAATGATAAAGAAACATCAAAAGAAGGTATATACACTGGGAACCAACCCCAGAGAAATAAGAAATGAATATTGCCATATCTTGTAATGCATTGGCAGGAATTACCACTCCTCATACTCTCAAGATAAAAGGACATATCAAGAATAAAAAGGATAACCTCACTTTCACATAGAATCGAATGAAACAACATGAAGATTAACATTGGAGTGAAATAAGTTTTGATATAGGCAATTGGGTATTTTTACAAATACAACCACACAAACAAATGTCCCTCAAGCAAGCTAAGAAGGATAATAAATTATCACCAAAGTACTATGGTCTTTACAAGGTGCTACAAAAGATTGGTACTATGGCATACAAATAGGAGCTTCATGCATCTTCCCTAGTGCCCCCAATTTCCCATGTTTAATGCTTAAAGAAGGTTATAGGTGACAAGACCCAAGTTTAAAAAATATTATCGGAACTTGACGAGGAAGGAAAAATCATATTGTAACCTGAAGAAGTCATGGAAACAAGAACCCGATAACTACAAAATTGATCAATTTCAGAGCATCTGATCAAGTGGGAGAACTTACCTGTGGAAAATTCCACATGGGGGGGCAACAGTTTTATACAGAAGCATCCATAACTACTCAAGTGTTGAGGACAACACTTTTTGAAGGAGAGAGGAATGTTAGGTCCCTATACTACTAGTGTAACCCCTTATTCTTATCAATTCAACCTCCTTATTATAGTTTTGTGCCATTTTAGTTCCCATATTGTTATTATGGTGCCCCATAGAACCCTACTATTGTCATTGTTGTGCCCTTACATTATTATTTTTATGCCGGCTTTGATTATATTATGACCACTCAGACTCCTATATATAGGAAGGAGGTCTGATCATTTGTATCATCCAAGAATTGTTCATTTGTGCAATGTAAAGGATGTTTCCCCCTCGAAGAGGATGATTTCTAAATCGTTGATCTATCTTTTCTATCTTTTTGTGAGCTATAGTTGTTATACCATGATAGCACTCTTCCCACCCCTACAGATGCATTAATACTAGATTTGGCCATTAATGCTACTACTGACCCAAACATCACACTAAGAGGGGGGACGGTTAAATCACTGTGGATCCAAATATGCATATTTTCAATCTCAATTACCCATACATTCATTTAGTAGTGTCCATAACATTATATCATTATTTATCACAATGCGTCATCAAATAAGCAACATAACATGAAACAACAATAAGGAATCACATCATAAGGAGACATAAATTTTTAGGTGGAAACCCAAATGGGGGGAAGCCACCAACTCTTATTCTTCTCAATCCTCAAGTTTTACATCCATTTCCAAGCCCCAACACATGGGAGGATACTACAAAATATCCAAGTTGCCACTTGTGATAGGCTACAATATGATTGAGGTATTGACCTCGAAGATGCAAGAAACTGCACATTTTAGGTTGCAAAATTATTGAGGCTCCTAAAGGGAAAATTTGAAGGATGGAAATTTATCTTCATATTTTAAAACCTTGGCGAATATCACTATTCCAATATATGAAATATGTAAAATTCTTGGTGATATTTTTATAAAGATATTGGATTTGTAATAATTTTATATAGTCTCTATATAAACATTTTGAAATTTTTAAGTTTAAATAAATTTATAATTTAAAATTAGGTGAATTGTTTTTCGAAAAAATGGAAATTAACAAAAAAAAATTCAGAAAAGCGTGGAAAATTAGCCCATCTGTGAATATTAGCCAATAAACTTTTCCCTGGGCTCCAACTTCAAGGATGACTAGGCTTTAATCTACTCAAGGTTCCAACCTGATTGAGGCTCCAACCACATTAATGAGCAGGCTCCAACATGCTCTAGGCTCCAACCGCAACAATGAGTAGTGTCAAACTTGTTCTAGGCTTCAATTTGATTAAGGCTCTGACCTCCTTCTTCAAATTCCTTATGCACCTCTATTTCATCTCATTTTCAAACTAGATCCATTACCGTCACATATGACTATAACTACATATAAAGGGATTGTCAAAAACTGCAATCATAACTTACAAATATTTCCACTACCATAGGCACAACCACTATACCAATCATTGTCACTACCACACAACGTACAACCACCACACTACCATAAAATCATTATGTTTCTATACAACTTAGACCAAAATGTCATATCAATTACTCACGTTAGCTATCTTACTACTTAACATATTCTTCTTTAACTATAACTTTAATTTGGTCATTCAAACCCTTCCTCAGAATCTGTTAACTTCATATATTTGAAACACATGCAACATGCTCATAGACCTTCGAGAAGAAAAAACAAACTATTTCCATCATGTATGAGTCAAAGCAACATCAAACCCATCTAGTTACTTTCATCTCTGAATTGGGATCCTCCATTTTCTTTTAGATGTCAATTTGGACAAATAATTCTCCCAAAAATGATATAAAAAAAAATAATATATCATATATGAACTTAATTGTTCCATATAATCCATATTTTTGAGTGTGTTCCTAGATTCCAGGGACCAGCGTCAGTCACCCCCAAATTTTAAATGCGCAATAGATTGACCATATCTCTCTCTCTCTCTCTCTCTCTCTCTCTCTCTCTCTCTCTCTCTCTCTATATATATATATATATATATATATATATATATATATATATATTTGAACACTTTCAATTTGTAGAGGTTGAACACATGCCCTCTTATACTCAACTCATGATGTCTACCAACTCTATTGCTCAACAGGGCTTGTATTAGGTATTTCGTTGCATTCATATACCATAGTGGTGTCAAAATCAAATGACCCAATGCCATAGATAGTCCAAATGACAAACCATGACCTATACCTTCAACCTTCAATATATATTATATACACATTCATAAGAATTCTGCATTTAGTCAGACCAATGGATTAGAGGTGAAATGAAACAACGAAATCGTTAGAAATGTTCTTACCCAATCAACCTTCCATTGCTTATCCCTTCGGATTCCTCAAGGATACCATTAACAACATGCCTCTGACTTCAAAAATGAATTCATTAAAAAACTGTCTCTGGCCTCTGTAATATATATATATATATTATATATATATATATATATATATATATAATATATATATATAAGAGAGAGAGAGAGAGAGAGAATCAAAGTTTTCCAAGTCTAATAGGGAAACTGGAGCAACAATGAAACCATAAAAAAAATTGAGAATGTGCATAAATGATGAAGTCATCAAAGGACGATGAACTAGTCATATTACAATCGAATTAAAATATTATTGTAGTTTCCTCCAAACTCACCAATGATTTTTCTTTATTTAGAACCCATTAATCATTCATTTTCATGATTCCAAATGCCCCATTTTTATTTATATTTTAAAAGTGGTCCCATGGAGTGTGAGGGTGGACTATGGGCCAACCCATTCATCATATATATATGAAACATCAACACTTCATTTCCCATATGACTATTTGGAGCTAACATTTGTGACTGAGGGAAAAACCCGAACACATTGAAACTTGGCCCTCCCCTTTTTTATTTTCAACATGACCATGCGAAGTGACCTAGTCCTAGGGGTTACTCACATAAGGGGTTCCACATGTCACTAGTTCTTTTCCCTTTCACCAATCCAAAGTGGGCATTTGTCACTACCATGTGGAAACCCATGGTGGTAACATGTCACTTTGCTAACATTAGCATGCTCCATGTCACTATGTAGTAGAATGATGCCATGTATCAAAATCTGGTTGGTTCGAGTGTGTTATGCAACAAACTCATAGAAAAGATAGATCAACAACTTCAAAATTATCCTCTTCGAGGGGGAAATCTCCTTTACATTACATAAATGAAAAATTATTGGATGATTCAAATAAGAAGACCTACTTGGTATATATAGGAGTCTAAGGGGTCACAATATAATAAGAACCTACATAAAAATAATAATGTAAGGGCACAACAATAACAATAGTGGACTTCTGTGGGGCACAACAATAACAACGTGGGGGATACATCATACATGGGAACTGTAGGTTTTAACCCTGTACAGAAATTACCTGCATACGAATTCTAAATCACAGGAAAAATAAAAATGCGAGAGCATAACACATAAAACACATATACACAGAGTTTTCCCACTGGATCCCAAAACCGGGACTCCCAGCTTGATTTTTCATTATATTCCTTTCAATGTTACAATACATATTTATACATGCCGAAGCATCCAACACCATGGACCGAAAACCATCGTGTCCAAAACCATGGACCAAAAACCATAGGTAGGTTCGCCCAACCTAATATAGCGTCCAAAAAATATTTTCCTGGGGTGCTACCTCGGACCCCGTAAAGGGGGGCTACCCGCCCCCCCTGTGACCCCCCGCTGCGCAATCAGTGTAACAAAGGGGGGCTCCTCCCCCACTATAACCCCCTGGTTCACTATGTAGGTTAGTCGTTGAAAGAATATAACACAACCCAACAATTTCCCACTTGTTGTTTTCTTTCCACATGGGGCCATAGGAGAGCTTAGTCATTTTTCCAGCCCTGAAACACCCATTGTTTCTCTACACCAAGAGAACTTCTCAAAGCTCACATATTTTCTCAATGCATCTGCAATATTCTTCAAAGTGTCCACCTTTACCAGCAACACCTTTCTGTCTTCTATCATATCCCTCACAAAGTGATACTGAACATCAATTTGCTTTGCCTTTGAATGATAAGCAGGGTTCTTTGCCAAGAAAATTGCACTTTGGCTGTCACAATCTATCCTTATAGCTTCCTTTACTAACCCCATACTTGAACACAATCTCTTCAACCAAACTTCTTCCTTTCTTGCATGAGTGGCTGCCATGTATTCTGCCTCTGTAGTTGATAGTGCCACTACAGATTGTTTCTTACTCGTCCAACTGATTGCACCCCCAAATAGGTTAAACACATACCCACTTGTAGATCTTCTCTGATCCAGATCTCCAGCCTAGTCTGCATCAACAAAGCCACGAATATCCAACACTCTATCCAATACTAGTCTTCCTTGGTAGCACAAACCATAATCACTAGTGCCACATAAATACCTGAAAACCCGCTTCACTGTTGTCCAGTGCTTCTTCCCTGGTTTTCACATAAACCTGCTCAATACTCCCACTACATGTGCAATGTTTGGTCTAGTACAAACCATTGCATACATCAAGCTACTGACTGCACTTGCATATGGAACACAGGACATGTCCTTTTCCTCTTCTTGTGTCTTGGGACATTGTTCAGCAGATAACCTCACAACTACAGGAATAGGAACCTTCACCGGTTTACTATCCTGCATATTAAACCTCTGCAGTATTGTCTCGACATACTTCCTCTGATTTAACCAAAGCTTCCTCTTTACCCGATCTCTTTTAATTTCCATGCCCAAAATATAGTTTGTAGCACCGAGATCTTTCCGAATTTGGAGGACAATTGGGTCTTCAAATCCTGGATAATTTCTTTTGTCATTTCCAACCAGCAACATATCATCCACATACAAGACCAGATAAATAACACGGTCACCAATTAATTTAAAATACACACAGTGATCTTCTTTGCTTCTGGTGAAGCCAAGTCCCCGTATAAATGTATCAAATTTCTGATACCACATCCTTGGTGATTGTTTTAACCCATATAGAGACTTCTTCAACTTGCATACCAGTTCTTTCTTACCCTTCACCGCAAAGCCTTCAGGTTGCTTCATGTAGATTTCCTCTTCCAAATCCTTGTGAACAAATGTTGTCTTCACATCCATCTATTCTACCTAAAAATCAAAAGCAACAACAACAAATAAAAGTAATATAATAAAACTTACCTTGGAAACAGGAGAAAAAATATCCCCAAAATCAATTCTCGGCACCTGGGAATAACCTTTTGCTACCAAACGAGCTTTGTATTTCTCCACCTTCCCTTCTGAATTTGTCTTCTTCTTGAACACCCATTTTCTACCAATGGGTTTCCTTCCAGTCGGCAACTCCACCAGATCTGAAGCCTCATTTTTGTGCAAAGATGCCATTTCATCAACCATGGCCTCTTTCCAGAGTTTTCCATCCTCTGAATCCACTGCTTCATTCATAGTTCGAGGATCATCATCAGTAACAAACAAAGCAAAATTTGAACAAAAAGCAGATGGACTATACCTTTCTAGCTACCTTCTTTCTCAAACTGATCTTCTTACAGTCGGAGTTTGTGGCTCTTCATCTTCTGATTCCTCCTCTGCTACAGAGTCTAATTCTTCCTCCTTTAGTTCAAACTCTATATTCACAAGTTCCTTTGGTTGGACTTCATGTTTAATAATATCTTTCACCTCTTTGAACAACACATCTCGACTATAAACAACCTTCCGTGTGACTGGGTTCCAAAGCTTATAACCGTTTAAACCATCCTTATACCCAATAAAGATGCACTTTTCACATTTATTATCCAACTTGGTATGTTTCTCCTTTGGAACATGTACATATGCATCACATCCAAATACCCTCAGATCTGAAAGAGAGGGTTTCTTAACAGTCCATACTTCTTGTGGAGTCTTATCCTCCAACATTGATGAAGGTGACTTGTTGACCAAGTAACATGCAGTGTTATGCTTCCTAACCTGCAAATGATACCCAAATACAAAATATGCGAAGAAAAGAGACCGATAACACAGAATATGCGAAGAAAATATATCCAGAGCACAGAATAGCGAGACT